>PVJI01010561.1:0-59836 GCA_004026765.1 Micronycteris hirsuta
ACACACACACACATATGGCAATGGTTTAAGAATAAATATATATCACAACCTTTTCTCCTGAAAATCATGATTTAGGAGAGTTTGAAAATTGAAAGAATGCTCCCTTGGCACCACGCTGGACGAGCACTCCACTTTTTAACTGTCGGTCTCCATGCCCAGCCCTGGGGCATCTGTGATGTCAGCCTTCAGACTGGCTTCAGATCATGCAGGAATTTATTGTGTGTAGACTGCAGAAAACTGGGAAATAAACCCATGGATGAGCACACATGAAGGAGCATAGTAAAAATCTAATCAATCACTCCTATTTGCATAGTTCTACTTCCCAAGTACATTACAAAGACAAAGAAGAAAGTAAAGATAATGGAAGAAATGTCAGAATAAGAAGCATTTACATTTTTTGGCAACTAGCTTTGTTTTATTTATATTTTTGCAGCTTTAGAGCACATAGTTAGACAATTAACAGAAGAGAATATAATAATCATAAGATGACAAAATGGATTGTTCTGAATTCAAAGACTTTTACTAGGACAATAAGAGATTGAAATGAGTGAAGGTAGTTTTCTGAGTTTTGAGTTGAATAAGTATAGCAAAATCAATATTCAAATTTCCCAATATGGTACTATAATAGTTTAAATTATCTCGGATTTATAAAATGTGCATTGACCACATCATTTCTTATTGAAACCAGAACATGTTAAGAGTGAATGGGTGAGCTGTGGATAAGGAAGTCTGGGTATAGCTGTAAACACAGCTTGTTTCAGCCAAACAAACACATATGGTCATGCCCTCACATTATTCTGTAACTAAGAGATAATTATCAAGTTCAATCAAATTTCAAGACTTTGCTTAATTATTTGCTTTCTTTAATTTCTTTCTCTTTTGTTTGTGCATTTCTTACTGCCTGCAACATTTTTCCTCAGGTTTTTACATGGTTGACTACTTCTTATCATTTACATTTTAACTATAATATCTCATTTTTAGAGAGCCCTTTCCTAGAGTACCTTGTCTAATGCCTCCCACCCCACTGCACACCAAAACCAGTATATCATTTTGTTTTTTCTTCTCTTTAAAGTTCTAATCATGATCTAAAATTATCTCATTTATTTACTTGCTAGTTGTCTGTCTCCTATCCAAATGTAAGTTCTATAAGAAAGGGACCTTCTAACTGTCTTGTACAGTTTCAAATCTTTAGAAATTGAAAGAATTTCTGGCTCAATAAAAATCTGTGAGTTATGCATAAACAAGTAACAAACCAGAATTACCTACTTATATTAGTCTTTAGATTTGGAACTACACAGAATGAAATAAATTTAATGTGCAGATTACCAAAATTTTGTATGTTGCTATAGTTACATGGTTTTGGAAGATGTAAAGATTTCATTCTCTATTAGCCAGATTAAGAAGTATGGGTCATTTGAATAAAAGACACAGATTGTGGTTTAGGGTGGAACATCCTAATGGTTTCCACTTTCAGTCTGATCAGATCATAATTTACCTCAGATTCTTAGATTACTTTATGGCAGATGAAAATTATACAGAAATAACATACAAGGGATTTGAAACATGCATGCCTTTCACATGAAGGTTGTTGTAATGAATGAAAACCGCTCTGTCATGTAGGGAGGTATAGAAATAACCAAGTACATTGTGTACCAAGGGAGAGATTTAATTCTATGCTTCTAAGCCCCAGGATATTTATAAATCAGTTTTATCAACATGCAATTACAGTTCTGAAACTCATCTGTCATCTATGATAGTGGGAAATGATCTGAAATTCTAACTGGCGGATCCCACTCCTTCCTTATTTTAAACACAGTACAGAAATAACTCTGTAGGACTGTCTCCATATCCCAGTATTAATTAAATCAAAATTTCTTGATAAGCACATTATATGTCATTGGAAGAAAGGGGGAAACACCTCTCTGAAGTGGGTTAATTTTTCTGGAAACTTTGCCTCTTTTTCAAATTAAAAAACATATTATTAGAAAGCATAAACTCGTAAAATACTTATAACTTGACTGAGAAAATGGCTATTCTTCAATGGAAACATTACTTTACAGGCTGCAGCGTTTTTTTTAAAAAACATAAAAATTATTAGAATAAACTCATTTTTAAGACATAATTTTCCATCCTAGTCCAACTGCAGTAACAGAGCTAGAACTCTCCATGAACAAGGGAGGCAACATTTAAGACTGAAGAACATTGAGAGAGCGATGTGCCTACAAATCTCTTACTTCCTCCAAATAATTTTGTCTCTCAAATATTACCTTCAGTTAAAATTATATCCACAATATGTCTTTGATAAGAGGTTGTTCTTTATGTCTGCACTTTTTCCACTTCCTTTTCATGTTTACTCTCTTTCAACATTATTAATAAAAGTATTTTAAACTGCTAGTCTTCAGTGAATCCCCGGTGACCTCTTTATACTTGGTATTTCAAAGGTTATTTCTAGATCATAGTTAAATGTTATTAAGCCTTTAGGGAAAGTGGCAAGGAAATTCCATGATACAGAGTAAGACATTTTTAAATATTAGGAAATTTCCAGTTACAAATAATTTGCAGGAGAAATTGCTTCTGATTCCCAAAAGATGATCTAGCATGGCTATTGGTTTACCTTTAAATCTAAAACATGTAATTGAAAAGAGAATAATTATAATGGTTTCAATAACCTAAGACAAATGGTAATAAATCCTAGGGGAGAGAGAAGATATTTGGAACTTCATTTGCAATGGGGACCACGGGGAATTGTAATAGAATGAGCATAGGGTCCCAGTGTCCCCATCAGGTGCCTCAGACTGGGTGAGAGCTTTATCATTATGCCCTTCTCTCTTCCCTGCTTAACCATGGGATATAATTGCCTGTATCTTCTCTTTGTGGCACAAGAAAACAGGGGTATCACTGCAGAACTAGCCAGGGATCACGTGTAACATCTGTACAATGTTGGGGCCCAGTGAAGTAAAGAGCAGATAGCACCTATTTAGTGTAAATAAGGGATTGAGCTCCTCGGAATGTTCTCCTCTCCACTCTTTGTCTAAGTTATTTTAACTGACAGAACCAGCAGCCACTCAGGGCAAAGAACAAATCAAGCAATCGAGAAAGATATACAAGGAAAATATCGATCCAACAAAAAGCTGTGGTATTGATTTTGAACTTACCCAAAATAGAATCTAAAAGAACATCCTATTGGCCACAATATGGAAAATTTTGCTTGCGACAGGGTGACACTGCGGTGGCAGAGTGTGGGAGGGAGGGGTGGAGCAGCGGTGGGTGAGTGGATTGTAAGAGCAAAGGGGCTCTCTTCCTAGAGGTGGGTCCCACACATCCATACCCTCACTCATCACGGGGCAAAGTCTCTGTGCCAGTTTGGGTCCTCTCTAAGTGATTATAACCAGTCAGTGTAGCTGATACACCCAGAGGAATATAAGCCCACTAAGAGGAATGAATAAAGCCAACAAATAAGTTAGTGACTTGGGAAATTAGGTTGAAGAATTCTTACAAAAGGCGTTAGGAATAGATTTTAAACATGGGAATACCTTTTAAGGTATGGAGGATAGATTTGAAAAGGTCAACATCCAGGTAAAGGAGTCCTAGAAGATGAGGGTACAAATTTGTAAAATCACATGTGGGCTTGGGGAGAGGGGGTGGGTAGAAAAATAAGTTGAAAGTATGAAACATACTTGTTTTGTATAGGGAGATTGAGAGCTCAGCAAACTAAGGGGAGAATAAATGCAATATCATATAACCATCACAAGAATACAAACCAAATGTGTAATTCAAACTGTCAGTAAAAAATGTTATTCCTAAAAGGAGGAGAAGAAAAATAGAAACAAAAGCAAAAGGTTAATAGAAAACAAGAAATAAGATATCAAAAAGAAATCCCAATAAAACAATAATTACAATAAACCAAGTCAGGATAGACTCAACAATCAAGAAGCAGAGACTCCCATAGCAGGTGTTAAGCATGATCCACCGATATACTTACCTGGAGAAACCGATGTAAAGTAATGGGATGAAGGAAGGTGGGAAATGAAAGATGAACTTCAGTTCAGCTTTAGCTCTCATATTTTTTTCAGTCTGTTATTTGGCATTGGGTTTTGTGTCAGTCTTTGAAAGGGCAAATAACTGACTGCTCACTGTATTATTCTGCCATCCCAGGACTTACACAGGAGTAAAGATCATGTGGTAATGTAAGTTACTTCTGTGTAGAGCTCAGAAAACAATTTCAGAAACACCAGAAGGTGTGTCATCTAGATTTATTATTAAATCTAAATTTTTATTTTGATACTCTGGATATTACTTGGAGTAAAAATTCTATTTTGACATAAAAGTGACTTTGGAGCTGCTTGATTTATGTTTATATAAGATTTCCAAACAAGATGAAATATCAGGTTTTACATATCTAAAAGATTGCTTGAGGGAAATGCATTCTAGCTTGACAGAACTTATTAACAATGAATTGTTGCTTACATAAAAAGTAGTTTGGTTTTTGGTACCTGCTGACATTTCTTGGCCTGGGTAGTTAGTTCAGTTATTTCTTTGGGACTCCAGCTGCACAGGTGTTGTTGGCATTTTATGTCAACAAATATTTTGAATCACTTTTAATTTTTATCTTTCTACCATCTATCTGTCATCTATTTACTTTTTATATGCAACTATATTAAATATAGATTTTATTTTATATTCATTTATTTATTTACATTTTTAATTACAGTTGGTATCAAATATTATTTTATATTAGTTTCAGGTATACAGCATAGTGGTTAGACAAAGTAATTTAAGAAGTGCTCCCCCGATAGGTCTAGTACCAGCTGGCACCGCACAGTTATTACGATATTGTTGACTAACTTCCCTCTGCTGAACTTTACAACCCTGTGACTGTTTTTTAACTATCAAGTTGTACTTCTTTTTCCCTTCACCTTTGTCATCCAGTCCCCCTACTCTCCTCCCATCTGGCAACCATCTGTTTGTTCTTTGTGTCTATGAAAATATTTCTGTTTTTATTTGTTTACTTTTTTCTGTAGATTTCACATATAAGAAAAATCATATAGTATTTGTCTTTTTCTGTCTGATTTATTTCACTTGATATAATACCCTCTAAGCCCACCCACATTGTTGCAAATTGTAAAATTTTATTTTTTTATGGCCGAGTAATATTCCCTTATATATATACCACATCTTCTTTACTCAATAGTCTATTGAGGGGAACTTATGCTACTTCCACATACAGTGTGAAGGTTACTCAAAAAATTAAATATAGATTTTAAGTACTTAGAAATTTTATTTGAAAAAAGCATGAAGCCTATGTTTGTGGAATTGCATTAATTCTATTAAAACACCACTTTGTAGAAATCCATTATTTCAAAATGTGATGAGTTTCTACTTCAGTAAAATAATTTGTTGCTAACTTAACCATCAACCGCTGAAAAAACCTGCCATTGGACCTTTTTGCTTCTCTACAGCCTCAGGTGAAGGTGGCACCTATTGCAGAATTCCGAGTGTACGGCATCAGTAAGGGAGGAGCAGGCTAGGCACTAAATAAAGTTGTAATAAAATGATTATGCTGGGGATAAAAGATTATTTCATTTATTATTCGAAGGGCATACTTGACTTTTGCCTCAATCTTGATCAAATATTAATTTTCACATTTGGCCATTCTCTACTTGATAAAATTATATATTTAGTATATTTCTGTAAATAAATATATAAGAAAAATATACCAGGCAAATGTTATTCAAAAGAAAATGTAGAGTTGCAATTATAAATCAAACTAATAAAATCCCTATGTCAAATAAATGTATATTTATTTCAAGGGCCTAATCAAAAAGGTGACCATGTTTAAGGGTTGTAAATAGAGTCTCATATAATGACAAAATATTATATAATATTTTTATTTATAATGCAATAAGACTGAAAATAAAGAAGTGAAAACTGAGAAAAGATTATATATCTGGAAACAAAAAAAGCACTAATTGAGGATTAAAGAAAATGGGAAATTCAGGTTGAATAATATTAAAAGAACTATATGTCAAATGTTATGAGACACAGATAAAACAGTATGTAGAGCCCTGGCTGGTATGTCTCAGTGGATTGAATGCCAGATTGAGACTTAAAGAGTTACCAGTTTGATCCCCAGGCAGGGCACGCCTGGGTTGCTGGCCAGGTCCCCAGTAGGGGGCGCACAAGAGGCAACCACATGTTGATGTTCCTCTCCCTTTCTTTCTCCTTCCTTTCCCCTCTCTAAAAATAAATAAATAAATAAATAAATAAATAAATAAATAAATAAATAAAATATGTAAAAGAAAACCAGTATGTAGAGAGAAATTTGTAGTTTTTGCTTTAGAAAGATTGTAAACAAAGCAGCCAAATATTTAACCCCAGAAATAAGAAAATAACAACTAAATTAACTAAAAATACATTAAAAAAGAGAAAAATGTGGAACAAATATAACAAATTAAAAATTCATTTTTAGCCCTGGCTGGTGTGGCTTGCGAGCCAAAGGGTCGCCAGTTTGATTCCCAGTCAGGACACGTGCCTGGGCTGCAGGCCAGGTCCCCAGTGGGGGGTGGCGGACATGTGAGAGGCAACCACACATTGATGTTTCTCTCCCTCTCTTTCTTCCTCCCTTCCCCTCTGTCTAAAATTAAATAAATAAAATATAAAAAATATTTTAAAAAGTGATTTAGGATAGTCAAATCTATGGCAAGACAGTTGAAGAAAAAAGAAAGATGCAAATAAAAAATACAGAATTTTTAAAAAGAACTAACATAATGAAGTTATAAGAAACATGACAGAAAACAAGGTTCAAAGAAACATGACAGAATAATATTAACAACAGCAATAAGTTTGAAAACTAGTTAAAATGAAAAAAAAATTTGTTCCAAAATATATGTTAAAAATTTTATTAGAAGAAATGAATCATTGCCCATATAAAAACTGCTAAAGGAGTTAAAATGGTAAGAATATAAAGAAAAAACCTTATAAAAGGTACCTTATGAAAAGACTTAAGATTCAGAAAGTTTTATGTATAAAATTCAATATGTAATATCAACCAAACTTTCAGCAAAACTCATCCCTGTCTTTTACAGGTTATTTCACAAAAGAGAAGTGGGAACTATCTGAATTTATTTCATAATCATAATAAAACTTTGATTCCCAAACTGGTTAAAGATAATACATCAGATGAAAGTTTGTTCAAGTTTCAAGTACAGAAAAGTCAACTTAAACAGTTTCAGTAAATAGAGACATTACTTCTCGTAACATCACATCCAGAGGTATGATTTTTCTTCTAATCATTTGGCTACTTAAAAATGAAATGAGACAGGCTGTTTTTATCTTTTCCCTCTTGTCATTATAGCAGGTTGCTTTTCCTCCTTATCCTGGAGATGGATCCATGGTTGGAAGTGGGCCGGCAGCTCCGCAGACCATAACTACCTTCCAGACAGTACGAAGGGGGACGGGAAGAGCTAAGCACATTCCTCGTCCTCATCATTAAAATAACGGTTTCCCCAGAAACCTCCTTAGTTGATTTCTGCTCAAGTCCCAGCCAAAATCAAAGCCCAGAGGTACAAACACCAGTAAAGGAGATTCAGAAAACAAGGAACATGGCCATTTTGATTTACTTCGATCGTCGGTTCTCAGAGTAGGACCTGGGAACTCCACCCTCTTCAGAGGTTCTGAAAGGTGCTCACTATTTTAATAATAACAGTAATTATCACTTTTTCCCCCACCAGTGTAGTTTCTAGACTACATGGTGTGGGATCATCACAGTGTTAATGATCTGGAGACTATAAAATGAATGCTAATGCAGTTTTGTGTTCAAAACATTTCTCTATAGAATTAATCCACATAAGTAAGAGCTCTTTGGGGGTCCTCAGTACTTTATAAACATGTATAAAAGCCAAAGAAAAAAGGCTTGAAAACTGCTGGCTGAGACTAATCAAGATCCTTGAGCTGCTACAAGCTGCAGCATTGAGTGAATAAGAGTTTTATTGACAAAGAAGATGTGGGTTTTGGCATTGAGTGGGAAGCCCATGAAGTCTGAGCAGTGTATATAAGAAACAAAATTATAGGATCACTCAGTTTAAACAGTTTCTAAATGAATTATTAGAAAAAGGACAACGTTATATTCAAAATCAGTATATCATGATCAATTAGGACTTATTTCTGGAATGCATAGAAGGTTCGCCATCTGAAAATGTATTAATGTAATCTAATACATAAATGGTCTAAATTATCTCAATATATGTGATAAAGTTCCAAATGAATTTTATAATAGTTATCAGAAAATTATGAACTAAAGAAACATTTCACTTGATAAAAACTATTTATCAAAGCATTTTAAGCAAGCATCATGCTAAGTGCATTTTTAAGGTCAAAAATAATATAATATGCTATTGCAATGCAGTTATACAATATAGGTTTGGCGATACTGGCTAAAATTATACAGACTAAAAATATTTTATTTTTGGGTGATTATATAGGAAGGATGACAGAATCAACAAGTTATTAAAGCTAAAGAAAAGAGCTGAATACAAAAATATGTTATAAACTTTAACATTTTTCAACTCACTAATAAGCAGCTAGAAATGATAACTGAGAAGAAAAACTGGCCCATGGGCACTGAGGGGTATTTGGTCTCGTTCTCTTACTGTGGCTATTAAGAGAGAGCTAATATGTCATTTAATAAACATTCATTGATAAATATAGCAAAGCATCATTATTGATGATCAGCATGCAAAGCTGTCCCAAAACAAAACAGCTTATTTTCAAGGGAAAAGCCTAGTAAATGAGGATATGGACCAAAGGGTAAGTTTGTGTTTACCAATAATACAATAATAAAGCATAGTTTTTCTTAACATTATTGCTTTGGGAACTCAGTTTTTGACTCAAGATGCACAAAATAATGTTATATTTCTTTGCCTCTTGATAATATTAGTAACAAGTTTTTAAAAAAATATGTATCCGATTATCTGACATCAATTAAGCATTCACTGTACTCTTACAACTAGTCGTGCACCCAGCTCCTTCAGACACGGGTATAACAGAATATACAGTTTTTATCTATGAAGTTTTTAGAAGTAAGTTAAGGAAATAAAGCATAGACAGATGAAACAGTATAATAGCAATTACAAAATGGATATCATACTGTGTAGCAAAACCTCTGTAATGAGAGCTAACTAGAAATAAGCTAATCTACATTATTTATTTATTTAACTACATTAGTTAAATGTACACTTTCTTATTCCAAGTAGATAAAATAACTCACATTAGGCTATATAATGCTCCATAAATTAATGAGTACTAAATAATTGTGCATAAATAACTTCTGTGGTGTAAAAAGCTTTACTGTGGACAATTTCACCATACCAATAGTCTAATGGAATTTCTTAATATTCACAGAATGGCCTTAATATTCCAAACCAGTAGGAGATAGCTTTAGCAAACCATAGTGTATATTTTAAAAGCATACACTCTTTCATTATCTCTAAGAGTTACTATTTCCATTCCCACTGTGATTTCTGGAGAGAGAGATGGAGATTTTTTACAGACAATTCAAAGTCAAAGTGTCTTATATCTCATATGTTTTGTAAGAAAAAAATATATACAGATGTCATCTGAAATGTTTGAATCCTTTGTCTATGAAACTATATCCTTAACCACTGTGTGTATTTAAAACAAACTTTGACAGTTAAGTGCAAAAAAAAGCAAAAAAAATCATAATAAAAAATAAAACAAACTTTGAGACAAGATAGATGTATCAGTTTCATGTTCATTGATGACTTTTTTTTGCATTTCATTGAGATTATTTTCTTTTTTCATAGAGTAGCCTCATCTGAGAGAAGATCTTCTCCTCAGTATCCCACAGACAAATTCAGTTTGCTCAAATGTTCTTTCTATGTTTGCTTTAAAAGCCCTTTTACTCTATCCTAAAAACTTAGCACTTACTGTTGCAAAACATCTTGGACTGGTTTGTCTGAAATACCGTGATGTGGATTATTTGTGATAGGGATGACGGAGTGGAGCTGGGTGCTCTTCTTTTGACAGTTTTTCTGTTCATGTTTACACAACAGACTTTGGAAACACTGCTGTTAGTGTTGCCAGTAGGTGCTAATGTCACTGACTTTGAGCCTGGATTGTCTTTTTTTAAACAGTTATTTATTTATTTATTATTTTCAAATATTTTATGTATTTACTTTTAGAAAGGGGAAGGGAGGGAGAAAAAGAGGGAGAGAAATATCAATGTGTGGTTTTTCTCTTGAGCACCACCTACTGGGGGCCTGCCCCACAACCGAGGCACGTACCCTGACTGGGAATCGAACCGGGGAACCTTTGGTTTGCAGTCCGTTGCCCAATCCACTGAGCCACATCAGCCAGGGCTCGTTTATTTATTTTTAGAGAGAGGGAAAAGGATGGAGAAAGAGAGGGAGAGAAACATCAATGCGAGAGAGAAACATCAGTGGTTACCTCTCATACATGCCCGGACCAATGACCAGACCTGCAACCCAGGCGTTTGCACTGACTGGGAATCAACTGGCAACATTTCACTCTGTAGGATGATGCCCAACCAACTGAGCCACACCAGTGAGAGCAAGCCTGGGGTGTGTGAAAGCAGGGGGAAATGTAGACAGTTTAAAATTCTGTCTTCCTCCTTTGTTTATGGATAAGTGAAGATTGATGCCCAGATTATTTTAGTTTCCAGGAAAGACTGGGAAATGCACTCTTAACCTGTAAATGCAGTTTCACATCAAATTTAGTCTTCATAAATCTCAACAGTCCATTTAGATGGAGAAAATAATGATATGGCATGCAGTAATACAATGTGGCCAGGGGGAGGGGAGGATTTAGAGAGATAAAAAGCAGGAAGGAAAAATATTTTGAAAATATATTGAAAATTCATTACATCAAAGAGACCCATTTAAACGGTTCAGTTTTGATAAGGAAAGAAAAAAATAACTCTTTTATACCCAGGGCCATGGACAAGTGTGCGTAACATATATTGAAATCTCAGGGAATCAGTTCTCTGGAGGAAATTTCTTCATTTGATGCATTATAAGTACAAAATAAGTAAAGGTAATGAGGTAAGGTGTGCTCCTGTATGTATGGGTTTTAAAGAATATGTAAAGATATTTGACATTCTTGTGTTAGGTAGCAGCTAGAAATGAGCGGCCAGAGGGGAAATAAAGGCAGGACCCTCACCATTACAATCTAACAAAGAACTTAATACAGAAGGTTAAAAGCAAAAGAAAGGCATGTCTCATCAATTAACTCAGCAGTCCTGAGCTCGGTTTGATGACTGCTGAGTGTCCCCAGGATTACAAGTGAAATAGCGCAGGAGAAGGGGAGAGTCCTTCAGACTGTGCTGAGAAAGGGGCTTCGGTACCCGTCTTACTAGGATTGCTGGGTGTTCCAAACATCGTAAGCAGGGATAGCACAGGAGGAAGTGAGCGTAGTCCTTGAGATTCTATGCTGGCAAAGGGTGTCTCTGTAACAATTTCACTAAGACAAAGAGCCTTTACTAAGAAAGAAAGCCTCTGTAGCTGTACATTATTCCCAAGATTTAGAAAGGGGAGAAGGTGGGAACCTAGAAGCTGACTAAGGTATAGAACCCCTGAACCCCAAGAGTCGGCGTACTTAGATTAGCTAAGAACCTACTTGTAGTCTCGGCTTAAGTGTATGGAACAAACTTACTAACTTACTAACAAACTTACTAACAACTTTCTTTCCTCTGTACGTGGGGCATTTAGACTTGCCAGGTGCCTGCTTGCAGCTCCGTGCTGGTATGTATTTCAAGGATAAACTTGCTGTTTCATTTCCACGGTATGTGGTTGTCTCTTGCTCAAACCATTCTCTTGTGAGTGAGACAGGAACTGAGGGAAGGGAGGGAGCCTCTCTCCCCATCTGTAACACACCTTTAAAAACATAATTGGATGGAAATGAAATAGGTGATAATGAGACAGTGCTTTCAACTTAAATTGAACAATGATTTGTTTATCAGGTAACATATTAAAATTATTCTGTAGGTTCTATGGTAACCATAGGTATGAAACTTAACCACAAAGAGTTTATAATCTAGCAGAGGAAATAAAATCATATATAATTAGATTTAAAATGCGGCAGGCCATGATAAGAGCTTTATGGTGATACAAGTGGCTATAAAAATTTAAGAAAGAAAATACTTAATTTTGGGTGGAAGTGTATATATGAAAAATTTGGTAAACATATAGCTTCGAAGCATAATATTAAAAAACACTCAGAAGTTATATAGGGGATATCTGAGGAATAGAGACATTCAAAATACATACATCTTTGTATTGTTCATTTATTAATCAAACTTTACTGATTATTCTATTACATGCCAGAAACTGTGTTAGATGTTGGGAAGAAGAATGAATAAACATGAGCTCTGCCTTCAAAGAAATAATAGTGACTGTTCATGTTATGGAAGCAATTCATCTTTTTCCCTTTCCTTCTGTAGTATATTGATAAAAATTTTTTAAAAATTGTGCTTAACCAGTCAGTTATGGCTATCAGTGAAGATAATATAGAGGCAGCAGAGGTTGAAAATTAATAAATCAAGGCCGATAGCATGTAGATGTGATAGAATGGGGAAGAGCAACCAGAATTCTTGAACTTTAGCACCAGCTCTGTGAGGTATCCAACATACTTGAAGTCTTTTGTTAATATTCTTCTCTTCTCTGTGACAAAATCATTTTGAATAATAATTATGTAATATTTGATAACATTCACTATTTTGTTAATGTGTTCTTTATTAATAAAAAAATTAACAATTTAAAAAGGATTACTTTCAATTTTAAAAGATAATAAATTTAGTAAAATATTTCATGTGCACTAAAATTGCACTTAAACAATTATTTTAGTTTACTATAGCTGCTGTAACAATCTACCACAAACTTAGCAAAAACACAACATGAAATTATCATCTTACAGTTTTGGAGGTTAGTAGTATGAAATGGATTGCACGGGACAAAAATCAAGCTGTTGGAAAAGCTGTGTTCCTTTTGGAAACTCAGGAGCAGAATCACTTTTTTTACCTTTTTCTGTTTCTAGAGCAGGGGGGTCAAACTCATTTTCATTAGGGGCCACATCACGGTTGCCTTCAAAGGGCCGAATGTAACTTTAGGACTGTGTAAATGTAACTTCTCCTTAACTAGGGGCAAGGATCTCAGCGCTGCCACCGGGTAGAAACAAGGTGCTGGGCCAGATAAAACAAGGTGGAGGGCAGGATTCAGCCCATGGGCCTCGTGTTTGACACGTGTGCTCTAGAAGCTGTCCTTTCTTCTTCAAAGCCAGTAATCGCATCGCTCCAACCTCCAATTAGTCACATCTCTCCCTCTTCTGCCTCCCTTTTCACTTGTAAGGACGCTTGCAATGACATCGAGCCTACACTAACAATCCACGATAATTTCCCAGTTGCGGGATCCTTAATTTAATCACACAGGCAAAGACCTTTCTGCTAAGGTAACATATCACAGATTCAGGGGTGAAATCTAACTACTAGGTCTGATAGCTTCCCCTTTGTTTCACTGATTGCATTTTAAACACAAAACCTCCAAATGTTCACACGAATGGACAGAAATAAAGGAACTCAAGTTCTCTTGTCTTCTTTTTTGTCTTTATAATCACTGGGCTCTATTTATTTCTACTGATGGTTTATTTCTAATTTAATTTCTTTTGTTTTTAAAGATTGTATTTATTTATTTTCAGAGAGAGGAGAAGGGAGGGGGGAAAAAGCAATCAATGTATGGTTGCCTCTCACATGGCCCTCACTGGGGACCTGGCCTGCAACCCAGGCATGTGCCCCTACTGGGATTCGAACCGGGACCCTCTGGTTCCCAGCCCACGCTCAATCCACTGAGCTACACCAGCTGGGCTAATTTAATTTCTTAAACATAGGGTTTTTCTCCAGGCACTAGAAAAATGAACTGCACCACAAATAACCTGGAGACATTCTGAACTGCTATGAATTTATACTTGAGATAAGTTTCTATATGGCTGAGCCCACCTACATCAGGGCCACTTGTGAAACTGAAACTGGTCTGAGATCATTTTACTGTAGAAAATATTTATTAAAGGATAAGCAACAAAAATATGCTCATGTTAAACTTATTTGTACATTATTTTGTACATATTTGTGCAAGTCAACAGTAACTGCAAAAACCGTTCAAAATTTAGACCACCAGAACACCTATTCCAAGAAGGGTTAATTTACCACTAACATTGTTTAAGATGCTGGGACACTGTGACAAGAAGCAGACCCATGTGGATACCTTCGTTGTCTGTACTCAGGGAGACCATTCCTGCTGCCCCACCTTTGTTTTGCCACTGAATCAATTTATACTCTCCAAGTGTATTTTTTAATGTTTGCGAGTCAAAGTCTGATCTGGCTATTTCAGGTACAGTAAGTGCTACTATAATGAGACGTACATATTCTGAAATCTAACTCTACAATTCATGCTGTTGTGACTTTGTTAAATGACATTTGTTAAGTAGAGCCTTGGGTGTTGGGTGGGGAGACATGGTTCAATAAAAGATCACAAGGGGATTGAAGAGTTTTCACATTACACCTTGAGAGGCCACTTGGGTAGGTCATTTAAGGGTGTAATCCAGGAGCACAGTGGCATCTCTGGGGTGCATGCCTTTATTAGGGTCCACAGGTGGAGTGCTTTGGGGTTCCAGGGCTAAGGCCAGATTGGCCAATGTAATCCAGGAAGAGTGGAGTTTTAGTAAGCTTAGATGGGGAGCCTCATCTGAAGGCATACAAGGGGAAGGCCCCAGGAGATGAGAAGAAAAGAAACATTTATCACAGTGAAGGTTGCGGTGTCATGTCAGAAACTTACATTTACTCGTGACTCTGTGAGTCTGTTTCCTAAAGCACTCACATGAGGAGCCAATGTGAGGTCCTAGGCCCCTGCAGGCCACTTGGCCACATAAAATAATGCCAAGATGGCAACATTATTGGAGCAGTTTAGCTAAACTCTCAAAACACGTAATGAAGACCACAGGGCTTATGGGAAAAATGAAGTTAGAGACACAGCACTCAAAAACTTCTTCAGTGACACATAAGAGAAAAATAGGAATCAATAAAAATGGTAGCCTAGTTTTATACATTTTAAATGTTTAAGAAGTATAAAAATAATTCAGTATGACACCCTACCTTGGCAGAGATCTTCAGTTTACTTTTGTCAGTCTTAAACAAAAAGTCAGCTAGATTTCCTCCAACAAAAAAAGGGTTTATTTAGGAAAAAGAGAATTTCAATCTAGAGTGTGGTGAGTCATGATGAGGAACATCCAAATCCACCAGCACAAAGAAGAGGAAGTTTTGTGGTTATTATTTTGTTTTAATAGAATGGAAAAGGAAGTGAGGAGGGCTGTTATAATCAGTTCTTCCCATTGGGCCTTGTAATCAACATATGCACAACAGCTCCCCCTACAGGTCAACCTGATTCCAGTCTTGGTTGAAGGAGGCCTCAGATGGGTGTGGCCTGAGAGGTACTGTGAAGCGGTGAAGAAAGGGTTATCTGAAGTCTGTTGGAGTGTTGCAATGCCAGCTGCAATAGGTACGGTTCATAACACTACATAAAATGAGATAATAGGCAGATCTTTGAAGTAATGCGTTCTGTTTAATCCTATGTCTTTGTTCAGCAGGTTGCAGTTTTCTGTCTCAAAAATTTTCTCACTGATGAAATTGCACATAAGCAACTGCGAAATTTGCACCATGTTCAAATTACTCATTAATGTGTCAATCTCTTTGGAATAAATTCGTATTTTCAAAGCATGCATTATAACAGGGCCCACCATGGCATAAATTCAACTCTGAGTGGCAAACATGAAGTACAAAAGCCTGTTCTCCAATTTGTATTGTAGATCAGAGACTAGGCCTGGTGCTGCGAGACCAAATGGTTTCGTATCAAATGCACAGCACCTATGAGAAAACTCTCCACACTCCGTCAGGCATCACTAACAGATCCCAGTACTCTTCCTGCTTAGGTCTTACTTGACCTCAGAGTCTTTCTAAAGACTGCCAATCGATTGAAATTGGCATCAAGAGATGGAAAACTGCTTTGTCATTATTAGGTTTTTTTTAAAGATTTTATTTACTTATTTTTAGAGAGAGGGGAAGGGAGAGAGATAGAGACAGAGAGAAACAGCAATGTATGGTTTCCTCTCACGTGGCCCTCACTGGAGACCTGGCCTGCAACCCAGGCATGTGCCCTGACTGGGAATCGAACCGGGACCCTTTGGTTCCCAGCCTGTGCTCAATCCACTGAGCTACACCAGCCAGGGCTGCTTTGTCATTATTAATAGTGGCAAAAAGCTCAGGTTCTGAAGTCATTTAGACTGGGGTTCAAATCTTGACTCTTAGCTCTTGTTCCTAAGTTGTAAGGCTTGAAGAGTTACCTAACTCTCTTGGCCTCTGTTCTCTGAACCATCAAAGTGAATTAATGATGTGTATTTCAAATGCTTATTGTGAGAATGAAATAAGACCATATAGACGCAGTCCCTAATACAGTGTCAGCACCGGCTTGTCATGAGTGGTTTCCTTACTCTCTTGGCCAAGCAAAGAAGTAAAGAAATATGTGTAAATCTAGTTTGAGTCTTGATTGGGGGTAGAGTGTAAGTTGGAGGTGTGTCAGGAAACTCATCAATCAAAGTGACTACCTTTCTTTCAGGGGTGCATGGTTTCCATGCCCTATGCCTGAAGACAGGCAGCTTTGAGCAGAATGTTGCAAACCACAGATACATAGTACATGTATGTGAGATGCATTTTAAAACTAAACCCAAAGATAAAGATGCCAGTGAAAAATGTTTCATTCTTCTCTCTCTAAAAGTTTTTTGTCTTTCTTTCTCTAAAAGTGCTTTGTTCTTCTCTCTCTTGGTTATTCTCTTGATGATTTATGATATTAACTGAGGCATACTGGACTAAAAAAACCTCCAATTCACAATAATTTATTCATGATATCACAAAGAATGAAGCACAGAAAGCAGGGAAACTCTTCCTCATCCTATTCAAAAATAATAAAATAGTTGACATTAAAGTAATTTTAAAAGACATTGTTGAAAGTCAGTCTGTGTATTTCTTTTCAACTGGTAAAATAGAGACCATTTAAAAGCTGATTACAATCTGGCAAAAAGCGTGGGTATGTGCTCTAGGATATAAATTTCCCAGCTATGATTTTTCCTATCAAAGGTACCATATTGCAAAGCTTTAGTTTTCATTTTAGAGACAAAGACCTGCTTTTTTCCTTTTTTGTATTATAATCTTCAGACAAGAAGATTCATGTCCATAAACACGAACAACAATAAAGCTACCCAGGGCAGATGAAGCAGGAACTTGGCAGGGGATGGTGTTGTTTCTGCCACGGCTATGCCACCTACATGATCCCTACTGGAAGCTGCACGTTGGCTGAGACATTATTTCAATTTGGAGCAACTGAATACCAGGGAGGATTCATGTCCTGGTATAAAAATGGAAGTGCCGAGCTAAAGTCAAATAAAAGTCAGAGCTCCAGGAAAGCAGAAGAGAAAATTATTTCTGCTCCAACCTCTTGCTAAGAATACACAAATTCATCCCAAATTGAACCTGACTGTATACTGAATCGGATACGTTCACATTTGGTAAGAATCTAATACTGAGGAAGAAATTTTATGTTTTAGTATTTTTGTTAGTCTTCCATAAAATTGCTGATCTTCCACTAGTCTAGGCAACTTTATTACTCGGGAGAAAGGGAATATAGTATCATTGTGGGTTTTTTTCAGCTAGACAAAAAATTGTGTCTTGGGTATTTGATGACATAGAGAAGATGCATTCTTTTTTTTTTTAAAGATTTTTTTTAAAGATTTTATTTTTATTTATTTTTAGAGAGAGGGGAAGGGAATGAGAAAGAGAGGGAGAAAAACAGCAGTTGTATGGTTGCCTCTCACATGGCCCTCACGGGGACCTGGCCTGCAACCCAGGCATGTGCCCTGACTGGGAATCGAACGGGGACCCTTAGGTTCCCAGCCCGTGCTCAATCCACTGAGCTACACCAGCCAGGGTCGAGAAGATGCATTCTAATCTATTCAGCCAACAGTACTTTCAGAAGATGGACTAAAATCATACTCCCTCTTCTGAACAGTTAAAGGGCAAAAATTCCGCCGAGAGCTGGGGTGTTTTATAATAAATCTCCAAGAGTCCACTGTTTAAATATCCTAGTGACTCCTCAAGATTCCCTGTTTTCATGTGTGAACGGCAACAGGTCTGAGGAACAGCCGCAGACAGCCTTGTGCTGTGTCAAGGTGGCACCAGTGTCCAATGGAACTGACTTCCTGCGGAAAGATGCCACTTAATGTGGAATTATCTAGACCACCGGCCTAAACCCAGTTGACTTGCCATCTGCTCCACAGTGAAACTGGCACAGTCTCTAAGGGAAAACATACTGCCATCCTAAATAATGACCTTTGGGATGAAAAGCCAATTGACCACGGTAAGTTACATTGATTAATCGTCGATGTTAAAATCAAGGTTGCAAGCCAAAAAGAGAGAGAAAAATTGTAATACATTAGTTCATCCTGAGTTTTTCTTTCCAATCTGAAATTTTATGCTGAAAAGGATTTTAGGTTATTCGCTCAGGAGCGATATTTTTAGAACTCACATTTATAGTAAAATACCTATATCCAGAGATACTTTATACTAAATTCAGGTTTGTGAACTCAATACTTACATGCTGCCAGGCCTCGAGAGAGAATGCTAATTTAGTAGTTTTCTATACACACATGCACACACAGAGACACATGTACACATATTTGTGCTTACACTTACTACATTATGACATGCCTGAACATTTTAAGATATGAGCTAATAAGCAATTATTCCTCTGCTAAGGAAAAATGACCTCTGTAGCTAGGCCCACTAACTCGCATCAGCGTGCTCCTCCTAATACAGCCCCTTTCAAAGGGATCGCCACGTCTGCCCGTCATCGCGCCAGGAACACAGATAAACTCAGTGATTTTCATTTTTTACTTAATATTTCATAAAATAATCTTCCTGAATTTCTAAGGCTGTAATTTAGTGATATCAGGATTCTACAGCCACCAAAGCTGTATTGTTCTCATTGTGTGTCCTTACCCACCTCTCCACGGTGTGTTGCTGCATTTAAGTGGATCTCTGGCTTATCAGGTATCATTAGTTTATAGTTAGTTTTACATTATAGCTTAAGTCTAGAAGCCCAGTTTACAGTGTTACACAGAAAATATCAAGGTTTTGGGGGACTATATATGTATAAATTTTGTTATATTGGAATAGGAATTTATATATATATATCTATATCACCTGAATGTCATTGACAGTCTGAAACCCCTTCCCTTTCAAAGGTCATTTTAGTTTTGGGAAAAGCCAGAAGTCATAGGGCACCAAATCTGGGCTATAGAGGGGCTGAATCACCTGGGTGATTTGATGTTTTGCTAAAAAACTCTGCACTAGACATAATGCATGAGTGGGCATATTGTCCTGATGAAGCTGCCAATCACCAGTTGCCCATAGATGCGGCCTTCTGAATCATCCAAATAGTTTCCACAGAGGAATGTTAAAGCTTAATGCAAAATTTGATGCAGATTCATTGCTCTATTCACTCAGTCATTTTGAATGTGATGGCCACACAGTATACACTCTTACTCAACAGCATCTACCACCCTCACTGACTAGTCAGTAAAGCCATTGTTCATGCATGCACATTGCAGTCCACTCTCCTTGGCTGCCAGGTTACATGGATGTTGCACAAACTGTTCTAATTTGAGAACCGTCAGTGAGATTCAGGAAAATACGATAGGGCAGCTGATGGCGACTGGGAGAACTGTGTGAGATCCCAAGGTACCTACTTTGAAGGGGACTGAGGCATCATTGTCCTGTGTACAGTGTTTCTTGTATCTTGTATCTTCTTCAATAAATGTGTCTATTTCTCATGTTACATGGCTGCATACCTTCTGGACAGACTATATATGTGTACATATATGTATATATGAGACACATACAGACAATAGTATGGTGGTAACTAGAGGGAAAGGAGGTGTTGGGGAGGTGGAAGAGGATAGAGGAAGGACAGAAAGAGACTTCACTTTGGCAATTGGCAAACAATGCGCTGTGCAGATGATGTTTTATTGAGTTATACACTTGAAACCTGTATAGTTTTATTAACCAATGCCACCCAAATAAATTTAATTGAAATATTTATCATATTTGTTTAAGGACTTTTGTAATGAATCTATGTTTAATCTAAATGAAAGGTGAACCCATGTTCAGGGCAGGAGGCGGTTCTACTTTATAAAAGCAGCAGCGAGACAGAAAACAGATCTGAACGGCCCTTGGTCAGACACGGGCAGGTGCGCCAATAAACCCCACGGTGAGAGAGCCATAATGATGAGATATGTTATGGGCTTGTTGGCTTCAAGTCCATTAATTGTGGAAAACACTGAGAGCAATTAGATTTAACATTGATAGACCTTCATACTCAAAACTCTAGGCGGAGGAATCCTCTCCGCCAACTGCTTCTCAAACAGAACCCTTAACTATTTGTACAAAATGCCTGGCTCCTTAAAGAGCGAAGGTATCCAAATTAAGTCTAAGCAAGGAGACTGTGTTAATTCTGAATTAAAGTTTTCCTCTAGGCCAGAAGGCAAATGGCGTTTGGAAAAGAATTGTAAGATCATCCTTGGAAACCCTTCTGCATGTTTTCTTTACATATATTCAGAAAGAAATTTATAAAACTGAAGGGAGGCAAACTGTGTTGGCAAGTTATTCAACTGCTCTTCTGTTTTTATCATTGTCTTTGAAATTTGCTCTTGCCATCCATGGATTATGAAATATAATTGCTTTCTATTTCTTTTCATTACAGAAGATTTTGCAAATGCTTATTTGGAATATTTGTATATGTATAATGTAGATACATTATCGGATGAAGGCAAAACAAAGCAGAAAAATATCCTTGGTGGTTGCTGAAGTTATGCATTATATTTCAGTTTAAGCATTACTCTGAAAACAATGTGAAATATTTGGCACACTGAAAATATTTTAGTAATTCTGATTCGTAAACATGTAAGAACTATCTATAACAAAAAAGCATATTAAAAATAAAATAAAATAATCCTAAGAATTATTTCATTTTGTTGTTTGCTTATTAAGATTCCTTATCTAAAATAAATCATATTGTATACATGGTTAAAAGATGATTTTCATTGGTTTTAAATGTGCTTTCCTTTATTAGTATTTTTAAAAGTTTGATTTGTCTTACTATTTGTCAAATTATTTTGAGTATGTGAAAATTTCCTTATATGCTCCTATTTTATTACATAAAATCCAACTTAAATGTATTTGTTGATATTTCTTTGGACATGCTTGGGACAAAGTACAAAATGATGAAAATTCTTTAAGGAAACTTGATCTCTACTTTACAGTAAAACTAGTGTATATGAAATTGGTCTCCAGCTTATTATGCAAATAGAACCCAAGTCAATCCAAATTATTGCACTTCCAGATGATATTAAGGTGATACCAAGACAAGAAGCCATATTTTTGCTCAGCGTATGTCTCTTCTCACAGCCACTTACATGCGCCCTCCAAGACAGCAATACAGAGAAAACCTCTTATCTGTGCCCCAGGCAGGAACCCCTACCTCCCCTGCCTCTCCCAGTTTCTATTACAGCTTTTGGATTAGGTTTGGCTACATATTTTTTTAATGGCAGGAATATAAACAAAATAGGAGTTTACTCTTTTCTTGTACAAAGGAAGCTTTCTTAGATTGTATCTTTCTGTTCCTAGGATGATAACAGCATGTTAGTGAGATCACATGTGAATTTCGTGTCCAAAGATGGGGAAGAATAAAGGCAAAAAGGAAATCTCTCCCAGGAAAATTTGGAGAAATATTTTGTTCACTAAAAATAAACTTTTGCCTAGAGATACGTTGCATACTATATTAACTCCTTTCACTAGAATATTTATGAAAATGTTTATTAATATAACCCAATGCGATTTCCTAGAACTTGACAGGATCTATTTATTCTTTTCCTTATCTTGATTTATCAAAATTATGTGGAGCCTGTAGATGTCTAAAATATGTATTTATGCTTTTGTGACATAAGATGAAAGTCAGTTCATTCCCAAATAACAGATCAATTCTTCTTATTTTTTCCGTTCCTCATGTAACACTTAAGCTGAGAGAACGGAACTGTGAGAAGAGGCACCGCGGACACTGGCTCGCTACCCAGTGATCTGATTGGATCGTGCAAATAAATACCACTCCTCAGTGCTACCTGAAGAAGTAAGTCAAAGTCCTTTGTATTAAGTGCCCTCGCAAACGAAAGCATTCCTTTTCCCTCCTGCTTAATGCTAAAGGTTTAAAATTTTAAAAAAAGTCAGAATATATCTATTTGTACCTTCAAAGCCTTAGAGAGGGATGCTCTGAAAACGCACCCACATCTAGGGGTTTGTTGTAACACAATTTCCCCGAGAGAACTCTTAAGAATCTGAATTTACATGGAGAAACTCCAGAGAACAAGGTATATTTGTTTTTATCTGCCTGCATCAGTTACAAGAATACTCAAGATGTATTGATCTAGCTTGAATCTCAAAGTTGTCTTTGACGACAGTACTCTTTTATTTCGTCCAAATACACCAGTGGAAAAGTTGGCAACTATTTATGTTAATACATTTCTCAGTGAAAGAAAGAATTTAGAGCTATTATATCACACAAATAATTAATCTACCCCCCCAAGAAAGCAACTATGCAAATTTTGTAATAAAGGGCTATTTTTATGCAAATCTTTCAACCCAATTATATGCTTGGGAGTTGATATCTTTAAATATAAAGGAGATTTATAACTCTATCATACACTAAAATACTGAAGTACACTGCCTGAACTTCTGGTGTCTTCAGAACGCTTAATTATCGAGGTTGTAGTGTGCAGCTGACTGTGAATGCACTGTAAATACTTGTCCATTGTATCAATTCTGAAAAGTCGGGAAATATGTCCTTTGTGGATTAGAGACTAGTGGACACAAGCTTATAATCTTTACAGAAGCTTCAATTTTATCATGCACAGCTGTGAAATTAGGTTGGGTGCATTTAATTAGGTTATTTGCACCATGTTGTTGAACCAAACGGATGCTCATTTTTACATTTCACTTTATTATTTTTTTTAGATCTGTATGGATGTCTGGGCTAAATCAAGTGTGTAGCATGCACAGCAGACCTGACACTTTAAAATGTAAATTTTAACTGCTTACTCAAGAATGACTCTATTAATCTAGAGCAAACATAAAGTTGATATTTGTCATTTGGACTAGGATAAAATGTATGCGTATTTCCTTAATATAACTTATAAAAAGTCAAAGTGTGCAGAAGGCGCTTATTACTGTGCTTAATTAGACATATTTTTACCATCTTTTTCTTGCTTCTGTGCCTTTTTAAAAGACATTCTAATGTGGGTGAATAAAGGGGCATGCGGCAGTCTTCACCGTCTTTGTAGTATCAATCTGTCACCACTTCCTTTTCGGTCGTAGTGCTCTGAGTTTGCTCATGTATCCACGTCTCCCCGTGTGACTGAGGGGGAGCTGATTTAGCCACTAGAACCTGATCTGTCTAAGCCAATAAATGTATGGCATTGCCTTTGTGAAATATTATTCATCCAGTGGTGGGCATGTGAACTAAGTTTGCCCAATTACAGTCCTAATTAGGGAAGAGATTTCTGTCTTTCACAAGATGTGAGCAAAGGACAAGGATTCACTTAATGTGTCCATAATCTTGGGACTGTGAGGGTCCAGATCAAGGGAGAACTAACAGGTAAAGGATAACATAAATTTTTAAAACTGGGTACTTGATGACATCCCTGAGTTATCACATCTGTTGGCCTTGGAACCTTATCTACTTTTGAGTTTTTTATTATGTATGATAAAATCCATATTGTTTTGATTAGTTTGTCGTTTTATTTTAGGCAAAAAAACTATTTCCTTTAAAATACAATAACATTAATGGTGCTTATTACCATATGAGAAAATACTGAAATTAATCAAAGAAAATAAAAGGATATATAAAAACAGCAATACTTGAAGATGTCACTGCTGACATTAAGGTGTTAAAGTTTTATTTATTTATTTATTTCATATACAGGTTATATATTTTATAAACATGATTTTATTATTTTTAAATGACAATTTCTTTTTTATTGCTTATGGTGTTACAATTGTCCCATTTTTTTTGCTCCCCTTTGTTCCCCTCCACCCTGCACCCCCTCCCACCAACATCGCTCCCCTTAGTTCATGTCCATGGGTCATACATATAAGTTCTTTGGCTTCTCCATTTCCTGTACTATTCTTAACCTCCCCCTGTCTATTTTGTACCTACAGTTTATGGTTCTTATTCCTTGTACCTTTTCCCCCATTCTCCCTCCTCCGACTCCCCACTGATAACTCTCCATATAATCTCCATTTCTGTGATTCTATTCCTGTTTTAATTGTTTGCTTAGTTCCCTTTTGTTTTTGTTTTGTCTTTTTTAGGTTCAGTTGTTGATAGTTATGTTTGTTGTCATTTTACTGTTCACATTTTCATCATCTTTTTCTTAGATAAGTCCCTTTAACATTTCATATAATAAGGGCGTGGTGATGATGAACTCCCATAACTTGATCTTATCTGGGAAGCACTTTATCTGCCCTTCCATTCTAAATGATACTTTGCTGGATAGAGTAATCTTAAATGTAAGTCCTTGCTTCTCATGACTTTGAATACTTCTTTCTATCCTCTTCTTGAGAAATCAGCTGGTAGTCTTATGGGCATTCCTTTGTAGGTAACTGTCTCCTTTTCTCTTGCTGCCTTTAAGATTCTTTCCTTATCTTTCATCTTGGGTAATGTGATTATGATGTGTCTTGGTGTGTGCTTCCTTGGGTCCAACTTCTTTGGGACTCTTTGAGCTTCCTGGAGTTCCCAGAAGTGATTTTAAAAACTACATTTTAATATGTTCATGATTAATTTTACTGTTTCTTATGTCTTTTCTCCATTTTTCTGATTAGTATTTTAATGTTTTTCTTTTTGATTCGAAGGTTTTTAAAATAACCTGAAAATATTTATGCATCAAATATTTATTAATCTTAGACTATATGTTAGACATTTATTTGTCCTGGGGGTACAATAGTAAGTGAAAACAGGTACTGTCTTTGAATTCATAAAGCCTCATTGAGCTTAGATGTAGAGAAGATACATATTTATAAAAGAAATGCATTGTCTTAAGCTAGCTCTCATGAACAAAAGACACACAATGTTAAAAGGGATTCTGATGAAACACAACCTACTGATCAGCCATGGAAAGTTTGGGTGAAGAAGCCAGAGAAGTGTGATTTGAAGAATGTGGGCAGGCAAGAGTAACTTCAAATCTCTGGTTGGAGGGCCTATGGGACTTCTGAGCCACTGAAACAAGGTCACAGTGATTGCACCAGGAGAAAGAGAATGCTATGCCAGCGAAAGTAGGCAGGGTTTGATCATGCAGGGCTGATCATTAGCAGACCACTACATTTGAGATTATAGGTGGGTGTGGGAATTAGATCATGTCTTTTAAATAAAGATTCTTGCATTGTTGTCGAAGTTGTATTGGAAGAAAGGCAGGACAGGTGGGAAGGAAATTGAAGATAAAACGAAACTGGATTTGATAAATAATTGGGTATTAAAATTAGTCCTAAATTGGTGGAAAGGGATTACTGATAACTCCCAGGTAATAAATTAGGAAAAGAAAAAATGGTGTATTTTCTTAAATAGCCAACTGTATCAGCTTTTCTCTTTTTATTCTTTTACCTTACTTCTATCTCCAAACTTAATAACATATATACTTCTTGTATGTTATTTTTATTTACTAAATCTTAAACTTTTAATGTCCTAAAATTGCTCAGGTTTATAGTAAGAAGCAGGGTGTCCTACAAAAATAAAATTTATAGTTGTTTTATCTGATTATACTAATTATAGATGATTTTGATATTATAAGGAGTATGAAAAAGTGAATAATTATCTAAATTATTAACACAATCCTTTATCTAAAATATTACTTTTATGGTGTTTCTAATCTATTATAGAATATTTTTTAGAAAGTTAAATCTTGTAATATATTCCTTTTATGTTATTTTTACTTAACTTTATATTGTGAGTTCCCATATGATTACTTTTTAAAATGTGATCTGTATTAGTAGTGTACTTCCACTGTAATGCTATATCTTCAATTATTACTTTATTTAGCCAATGCCATTATAAATAGCATTGCATTGGACATTATTAAGCAATAGTATTTCAACAATCCTTTTGAATAGATTTGTGGAGTTACGGAGGCAAGCACAGTTTTATGTCTCCAGCATAAAATGCTGATTTGTATGTCTTAAAAATAGAGACTTTTATTACTAGGTCCCATAAGGGATATACCAAGACATGCCCTTAATATTTAGCAGTTGGGCTAATGTAAAGCTTAAGTGTATTTTCTGAATTTAAACAGTATAGAAAGTCAAAGGCTTCTTTTCCTTAAGTCCAATGTATAACTTGACAGTGAACATATGATCATGACATGATTCTTCCATTTATTTTCCTTAGTTTGATGTAGTTACCACAAAAAAGTACCACAAATTGAGTAGCTTAACTCACAGAAAAGTATTTTCTCAAAGCCGGAACTAGGAGACTAAGATCAAGGTACTAGCAGGGTAGGTTTCATTGTGAGCCTTTTCCTTTGCTTGTAATGGTCAATATCTCAGAGTGCACTCACATGGCCTTTCCTTGATGCATGCGTGTGGAAAGGGACTGAGCTCTCAGGCATCTCTTCTCATAAGGACACAAGTCTCAGCAGGTCGGGGTCCCACCTTGATGACCTCATTTAACCCTAATTACCTCCTTAGAGGACCTGTCTCCAAACACAGCTACACTGGGGGCTAGCTCAATATATTCGAGCAAGTAGGCACAAACACCAGTCAAATGGTTTCCCCTTCATGTCTGTACAGATATGCTCTACTACCACACAGGCATAGAAAACTGACAGAAATTCATTGGCAATAAATAAAAATCAAAAGGATGAATAAAAATAAACTAACAGAAAAGCAAACCTATAGTTGCTCTTCTTCATGATTCTACTGCTAACATGTAGGCATAATTTCTCTAAGTCTTTTTTTCTGTAAAGAGATTTTGACTTTTTCTCTATGAAATTAAAGTTATATACTCTATGTAGTGTTTTACATGCAAATAAAATTTTGCTTTAAATATGATGCTGGCTGTTGATTTGCCTCAATTGTTCTTTATGATGTTAAGGACATATCCTTATATTGGGCAAGGCACGTACAGAATTTGAATTCACCCCTTCATTCTGCTGATAGTTTTGGATATCTAGTACATGCAGACACTGTTCTAGTGAAGCAGACATATAATATACAAACATAAAATATGACTTTCCATTGATACATATAAAGAAAAGAAAGCAGGGTTGGGAAGTAACTTGATATGGAGACAAACAAAAACCATTTCCCATAGGAAAGTCAGGAAGGCTTCTCTGAAGAATGTTACTTTTGATAAATTTGAATGAAGTAAGGAGGCAAAATTATATGAACAAGTAATGTTTCAGGTAGGAGGACAACAAGTCCAAAGGCCCTGATACGGGTTCAAGTGTTTGGGGTCTTAGAAGCAGCTGGAGAAGAATGAGATGGAAAGTAGTTAAGAGATGAAATCGGGGGATAATTTGAGGCCAGATCATGTGACACCATTTAGAACACGGTAAAGACTGAAATTTATTCTAGGTATGTGGGAAGCCATTGAATTATTTTGAGCAAAGGAATGAAATAATAAGCGTTACTTTTAAAAAGGATACATCTGGCCGATGTGTGGATTTGGAATAAATGGTAAATGTTTTCTTTTTAAGATTTTATTTATTTATTTTTAGAGAGGGGAAAGGAGGGAGAAAGAGAGGGAGAGAAACATCAATGTGCGGTTGGTCTCACACGCCACCAACCGGGGACCCGGCCTGCAACCTAGACCCTGACTGGGAATTGAACCAATAAGCCTTTGGGTCACAGTCTGGTGCTCAATCCACTGAGCCACACAAAACAGGGCTAAATGGTAAATGTTTAAAATTGTCTTTATACTAAAACTATTACTTTTTAAAAATATAATGATGTGACTAGTTGTACTGATTTATTCTGATATTAAAACCATCTGTGTATTCCTAGAGTTGACTGTACTTAATTATATAAGGTATCACATACAGTTGATTTCTTATATTGTTATTGTCATTTTTCTGATATTTACATTTACATTAATGAATACATTTTTTCCTAAGCTTTATCAGAAAATGGGGAGAAATTGAGACAGATGATGTTAAAACACAATTTAAAGTATCTTATTAATATGTATCTTAATATTTCAATTATTTGTACCTGAAACATACACAAAATGATCCAAAAAGAGCTGGGAAATATAATGTAACATTTGGATTAGTAAGTTATACTTTTTAAATGAATAAGTTATAATCAGTATTCACCTTTAGCTGCTAGATGGGAAGTGAGAAGTGAACGTAGCATCCGAAACAGTACAGAGGCTCGGGGAAACACCACTTTACTACTTAGATGTTTTCATTCTTTAGTAGAACAAAGAAGTAACAAGTAAATGAATTGATGGATTGATGGATGGATGAATAAATCATCACCATATGCACTATATTTTTCAGGATACAGAACTCCTTTCACTAACATTTTATTAAAAACTCACCACAATTTTTGCAATAAGTAGTCTAAGAAGTAAACTATTCCAACATTTTAACAGAGGCACTATATTAAAGTGATTAAGGACACCCAGTATAAGTTCTGTTTGTGCCTCTTATCACATGTATAATATCTGGTAAATAACCTCTTGGCTCTCTAGTTTTCTCATCAGGAAAAAACTTATCTAAGATGGAAGTAATAAATATTTTGTGATTTTATTGTGAACATTAAATGAGTAAGGCATTTAGAGCAATGCCTGAAGAATAATATGTGTTCAATAAACATTTGCTCACAAAGATGGTAGGGGTAGTATTAATTGCGTGGAATTGAACTAGATTCAGACTTGGAAGTTGGCTCACAGTAGTGCTCTTTCCATAAATAAAGCTAGTAAAATACAATCCCAAAAGACGTGCTACATAATTTGCTACATCAACTCAATGTTCTCATATAAAAGAGAAATAACGAATGCTTAGCATTCAGCACAATAACTGGCACATAAGTGTCATGGTTATTAAAAGTGCAGTTAGCTAAATTAAGGACTTAATTATTTTAAGGCTAAATCATTTACACATTGTTGTTAGAGAGACGGTAGAATGTGAACACTAGCCAGAGATTCGCTCCTTGTTTCTACTGGCTGTAGGCAGCTCTTTTCACAGCGTAGCTTGCCATTCAACCCCATTTTCCTCTGTGTGCCCATATGGAGAATGGCGTTTTGCAATGTTACTCATCTGATCAGGAAACCGTCATTTTCAGAGCTTGGAGATGCCTATGCTGTTTGGCCAGGGTTATTTGTAATTCCCCTACACTCATCAGTACGTGTGGCAACAAGGGGTTCTGCATTCAGTGACACCTGTGTATTCAAAGCTTTTACTCTCCTTCCTACGCTCCGAGTTTGCTCAGTTTGGAAGCATGACCAAGCTCTAAAAGTCATATGCCAGCTGGGTGGGAGGGGAAGATAAAATTGGGCCAGACAATTTCATCCCAGTCCACCTGAATATGTATTTCTAAATGCATCAACTGACCCGAAAATGTTCTACCTAACATGAAATAACGTATAATACCACACAATTTTTTCAGAGTATAAAATTAAATACAAGTGTGTGAGTAGTCAGTCCTGTTTATGCTCTCATCTCAAACGTTTGGCAGTGATAATTATGGAACTTGACATTGGCAAGTTTTTCCCACAATAATAATATCTGTGTGTGTATATGTGTGCGGACAAATAATAGATAACCATTTCAGCTAAACGTTTAGTCTTCTAGATGTTTGCCTTTTTTGGTCAGCATTTCAAATTGAATCTTTTTTAATTTTATTTTTTTGCTGCTAAGATATCTGCTGTTTTCAACAGTGCTTTACAATGTAGTCTTGGACAAAACACATTAACTTTACCACTATATATATATATATACCCTGTTAAAAGTGAATGAATGTATTTTATTTAAACTAATAAGAGAAGAAGCTCAAATAGGGAAAAGTTGAAGGTTTGAGATTGTTTTAGCTATTATAGAAGATAACATTTCTTAGAATTCATATCTTCATGAAATGCCTCTATAATATCTTCCCATTACTCATTCTCTCTGTGGAATAAAAATTTATTCAATAAACCCTCCTGCAAATATAAAGTCTGCCTCAACTACTTAGTGAGTTGTTTTTAAATCTAGTTATTCCTTGTGCTCATTTAAATGTCTTTTGTTAAAACAGTTTTAATCATGAGGAAATTGGGTGAACTCATGACTAAAACTCTTTAGAGAATAGTCTTAAAAGTCTGGCATCATATTTCCCAAGCAGTCTTTCTGCCTCGGAAAATGATTTATTAACCAGAGTTCAGCTGCATTTTGCTTTTGTTGTCAATGACAAAAGGCATATTTAAGCATGTTAAATTGGCTTAACAGAGTGGACAGAAATGATGGTTTACTGTTGCAGAATTTGCTGCCAGTGCAGATTTCTTCTTTGTGTTACACATAAGGAATAGTTAATCTGACCTCAAAGAAAAGAAACATATGCTCCCCTAGATAAGGTTCTAGAGATGAATGAGTCTGTCTGCTATATAGCATTTAGTGGTCACAGAGAAGGAGGAAAAAAAGGAGGGTGGAAAATAAGCAGAAAATGAGACTCACTGAAAGCTCGATTCCAAAGGGAAACAGTGAAGTAAAACAGAGAAACGACACATAAAATGGAAAGGAAGTGGGGTGAGTGGATTGGGAATGCAAAATAAGCACAGGTATATTGGCAGTCAGCAGTCTCTCTGGGCTCATACTTGTTATTTGTCCCTTAGCAAATGGTTCTGGAATGTTAAAGAGTCAATGTGCCTGTTCTAATGAATTAGGTGGTCAAAAATAAATAAATAAGCTCCATGTGGGACCTAAGACCCATCAATTACATAATTCCAGCAGGCACAATCATCATCCAAGTTCTCTTTTGGGCCATGTCTCTATACAGTGAATGAATTAAGACTGCAGAGTTCTTGGCCCAGCGTGGTGTGGTCCACATAGCTGGAAGCTGAATGCGGTTTCCCTTTACTCATATCATCAGGGCACTTTGGGGTGGCTGAGTTCAAGTTCCACAGCTGGTTTGCCCTCTATGACACTGTCTCATTTTGTGCACGCATCTCTTACTACGCTTTTCCCATTTATGTCCCCTCTATCCCATTACCTAAGCTGGTTATATTTTATTTTGTTAGAAATACTTACTATCCCGGACAAATCTTCCGTGATCTTCTAACATCACTTAATTTATTGAGAACCATTTTATTTATATATATATATATATATATATATATATATATATATATATACATATATATATATATATTTTAAGATTTTATTTATTTTCAGAGAGAGGAGAAGGGAGAGAGAAAGAGCAATGTATGGTTGCCTCTCACATGGCCCTCATTGGGGACCTGGCCCGCAACCCAGGCATGTGCCCCGACTGGGAATCGAACTAGGACCCTCTGGTTCCCAGCCCGTGCTCAATCCACTGAGCTACACCAGCCAGGCAGAACCATTTTATTCTTATACGTGATCTTATTATTTTCAAGATACTTCATTTACATGATTCTCTTTCTACCTTTCTGATAATTTCTTGTTTCCTCTCTCTCAACATGGTTTCAAACCAATCATGGTCAGTGAGAAAAGTGTTATTGATCAAATAAATTTGGAAAATATTAATACTATGAATGATAACCTCTTCTTGATGACTTACCATAGCACATTAGATTGTTTTTCACGTCCTAGGACAAAGAAACCTGTTTGTGATTAACTCAACATTTAGCTCTATTTTAAACCCTCCTTTCCGCTTCTTGTTTGTTGCTATGCTTTAAAGGATCACATGTCTGCAGATAACTTTATAAAACAGGCCCAGTTTCCATCTCAAGCGTTAAACCAATAGTTCTGTTACCTATTTGGTACCTTGGTCTGAATATTATGCCAGAACTCAAATTCAGTATTAAGACACCTTATTTCTCTCCTTAATGAAAATATTTATCAATTGATTTCAATGAGCCAGGTACCGTTAAATGCTAAAGATAAGGTGACATACAGGACATTGTTTCCGTGGCGAAGCCCAGTAAACACAAAGTGGATTGGGGGTGGGGATAGATGAGTACAACATGGAAGACCGAGAGCTAAGCTGAGATCAGACCTTGACTAGTATTGAATGTCATGCTGTGAAGTTTTTGTTTTTGTTTTTGTTTTGAATCTTTATAGGCACTTTATTTAGATGACTCTCTATCTGAGATGGCGAATTATGTACCCTAAAAGACTGTCTTACATCTCATCTCAAGCCAAAGTTTTTTATAAAGAAAAGAAAAGAGTAGGTAAGGGGTGCGGAAGTTAGGGAAAAAGTAGGTAAAGGGTTTGGAATTCCAGGAAAAAGATTAATCAGATAAAAGCTGCAATCCAGTGTTTTCCTAGCATCCTTTCATCTGCTGACCAGTGATTCTTTATCTGTGTCCCAGGCAGCAGGTGTCTCCTCCCTGGAGTACATTGGCTCAGACATCGTGCCGTCCTGATTGCTCGCAGTCCGCCTGAGGCACAGAGGTTGGACTGCTTGCAGGCCTCCCGGAATCACGGTAGGTGCGGTCGTACATTCCAGTTCCTGGAACAATAGCTTCTACATGCATTAATTACTAAGCCTATTAACTATAACTTAAAGCTAAAAATTTTAACTTCTTAAGTTCCCCCATCACTATCTGTTCTCCTAAGTCTCCCACTTGCTTCCGGTCAGCCTGCTTTTGAATTCACATCAGTCCCTAGTCTGGGCCAGACATTCACTTAGATACTTTTTCTATATGTTATTGCATTAGGCGTGTTTTTATTCTGATGCTTTGACACCTGGGCTTTGCTGACTCTGAAGGGAATGCCCCTCCCAGGGATTGCCAATTCCTAGACATCATAAACAATTAAACTTTTAAAGCAAAAACAATCCAGAACCTGTACTCCAACCACCTCCTTTATTAGGCTTTTTCACTCACTACCCTACTGCCTTAATCACCTCAGGACCAGTCCAAGTAAAGACAGGTCCTGTGCCCCAGAGCCTGCTACAGTCATTCATGCTAGCCGACCCCAACCTTGATCACCCTGCCTTGACCATTCCTTTCCACATAAACAATAGTAAAGGCCCTTGCCCTTGTGTGTTCCTCTTACTCCTTCTGCCACCTGACCAACCCTGGTGCTTCCCAATGTGGCTGTGAGTGAGGTAATGCACCTGCTTCTCTTGGGAACTGTGAGTGACAAACTACCTTTTCAGTGACAATCGTCCCCTGATCTGTTAAGCTTTCCCTGAAAACAGAAGGTACCATTGAAAAATTTTAAGGCAAACGATGATGATTTTTTAAAAAAACCAATATGACTTTGAGATGAGGAATATACATCAAAACAAGGCAAGATAGTAGTCTGTGAAATGAGTTTCCATAAGCCAATCAAATGATAACTTTATGGAATTTGTCAGAATCTGCCTTATGGTGTTCTTTGGTGCGAGTACTTTTCTACATTATCTGCTAAATGTGAAATCCTTAGGACAGCAACTATATCTTGTTTATCCTTTTATACTTGCCCATGCTTAACACATTTCTCTGCACCTACTAGATACTTTCTTAATGATTGCTTGGTGAGTAAATAAATATAAACTTGTTACTGCTTAAAACATGTTGTTGCACACATTTCCTCAGAGGACTAATAAGCCAAAAGAAATTTAAAAAGCAGTTAATGAGAACCAAGAGAAATAGAGAATTAGTGATGGGTGAAATATGATTATAAAGAAAGAAAATAAAATTTGATGAAAGAAATTGCTTATTTAGGAGACATATTACTCCAGAGGCCTGGTAATTTAATACAAAAACTTTCACTTCCAAGTCACGAAACTTCATTCTTTCCATCACCATTTCAATTTAATTAAGTTATTGGGTAAGCAGCCATTGTTCAACCTGCCAGCCCTGTCCGAGCTTTCCCAATCAGTGCCCCAGGCCTGACACATCCCCTATACGGAAGACAGGTGCTGAGCTATCACTGGGCCCCAGATTCTTCTTTCTGATCAGAAGGAAACTTCCCCATGTTCTGGTAACACAGGTAACTTCCTTGTACTGTTTATGTGTGTGTCATGTGACACCTGGGCTGCCTACCGGTTGGTCTGTTCACCACCCAAAGTAAAGGTTCTTCAGCTGCATTTTAAGAGGGATACTGCAGTTCACTGCCCTGTGTTGGCCATTGGGAGGGACCTGTTGGTCATGGAAACCTGCTGGTCACAAAACACTGCAGGTGCTGGTCTTGCTAGTGTATTTTTCTTGTGAGCAAAGCTTGTTCCAACCAGCACTTTGTGTTCTGCATCCCTTTGGGTCATTCTGAAAAGGAGCACAGTGGGCCATGGTCTGTGGATCCCTCTTTCTGGCGGTTGGTGTTCTGATGATGTCTGCTGTCCTCACGGTGGGAATTGTCACTTGGGAACGGTCACTGGACCTTCCTGCTTGACGTAAACACCACAGCCTGTAAGAACTTGAACATGGAGCAAAAGCAATTTGGTCACTGTTCAGTAACCATAGCGGAAATGAAACTCACTCCTGGGTGCAGGACATGGGTAAAAGTGAATGTGAACATGCTGCTGGTTCCCTTTCCTGCCTGTAGAGAGTGTGAGGTTGAAAGAATGTTTTGAATATCCCCTGGTTACTGTGTTATTGACTGATAAGCTTTAGGCTAAGAGTCTAGAACCATTATCCAGTTTCAGTAAACTTGAGGGCAGTCTTGTATGCTCTTGGCGAATGTTAAGAAAATACAAAGGAGTATCGATAGTTTGTTGAACATTCACTGTGTTCTAAGTCACATGTTATATCAGATGAATCGTCTCCATCAACCTATTATTATCTCCACTGTAGAGACAGGGAAACTGAAGCTCACACAGGTTAAAGAATAGTTAGCTACTGGCAAAGTCTAGCTGACTTCAAAGTTTGTGCTCTTAAACTCTGCTTTTAATGTTCCAGATTTTATTTCAAACAAGAGAAAATTGTTCCTTTTCTCATGAGCTCAGGGATGCCTGGGAACTCTTCTGGCCTCAGCTGGGATTAAAACTGCTAAAAAGTCATTTACTTCAAATGTGTTTATTAAAAATTCTGCTATGCTAGTCAATATGTTAATAAAACTGGAAACAATAAGCTACCATCAGAAAATACTTTTGTCTTTGGTTAGATGTTCATCTAGATTAAAGATGTTATTTTCCTAATAACAGGAAGAATGTTTCAGATTTGCCCAATGAAAGCCAGGGTACCCTGAAAACTCATGTTCTATAGTAGATATTCATGAGTTTGGGTTTAATCATGCAAAAAATGAGGGTATATGGCTAGCAAACATATTAGAACAATAAATTAACATTAAGGTGCAAAAAGCTCCAATGATAACAAAGCAAATAGTCAACACTGTTCCTAATGTCTGATTAGTATCTAAGGCCAAGCCAGAGTTACCGCTTTATGCTTTCTAATAGGTCTTTTAAACATTCTTCTAGTTTTAGTTTTTGAAATATCGTTTTGGCTTCTGAGGGAATAAAGCTAGTACTGAACTTGGTTGTGCGTAGTATGCTTAAAAGGAAGGAGACATATCATTTTAAAGTGTCAGCAGGAATATATACATGAAGACAGGGACTGAATTACTCCTACAAAGAGGAGAGGAATCAAGCAGCCTCCAATCAACTCATTAAGACCAACTTCATCTCATATCACAACCAGCGCCCTGGGAAAATCTATGGTATTTTTTCTGTGGGCAGGAAAGAGCTATGTCATATTTTGAAGGTAAATCATTGATCCTGTATTTTTTTTTCAACCTTGAAACACATAATAGAGTACAGAAAAAAAGAAAAGAGAGCTGTTATTTTCCCCAAGACCTAGGGGCAGAAAGGCCTGGACCTAATAGGCAGGTTGTTTTGGAAAAGCTATGACTGTATCAATTTCAAAGTAGTACGAATAGATGTTCAACCTTGAACAGCTTGAACAAAACTCTACAGAACTTCTAGATGCTCAGAGACGGGGCACCGAAGACTCAGCACACAAGGCCTTTCAATACAGGCAGCTCATATGTTTTCTCTCAAGTTTGCCACTGAAGCCTAAGGCTGAAATAGAATAGAAATAGACAATTCTCACCTTAGTGACATTTGCTGACAGCAAAAGCAATATTGTGAATAGAGCTTATTCTGCAAACTATCAGAAACCAAGCCTTTTACTCTTAACCTGGAAACATGGGTATCAGCAGAGGTTATTTTGAATTAATACCTAAAGCAAGAACTAAATCCTCTTCAAATACTATCATGGTCAGGGTTCTGTTGTAGAGGCATTCCAGGAAACTTTCCTTCCACAGGCCATAAAATTTTCTACTTTCACTGTATTTAATAAAGTTTTATGTTCTTTTTAATGGAATTCCAGGAATTTTTGTTACCATGATTAGGAAAATGGCCTAAATGTCTACGGAAGCATAAATATTAGCTGAAATTCATTCATATTAAACTTAAGGTGATTGATCCCTTTTTACTTTATTGATAGAAGGAGGAGAGGCAGGAGAAGGGATACCTCCTTGAGGTCCAGATGTATAATGGAGAAAGATGATAAGCAGGAGGAAAAAGAATTTGGAGAATAAGTTGATTTAGGGGCAATATGTCCTAGTCTAAGTGTGCAGAGGCATTTCACGTGGGGAGTCATAATTCTGTGCTGAATCCAGGGCTTCTGGAACAGATGAGCCAAAGTACAAATGCTTTTCCCTTGATTTTCTCAGAGGTCAGGCTTTCTTCTTAGAATGGAGACATATTTTAAAAATGTCAAGAGAGTAAGAATAAAATCCTATAAGCTTAATCCTTATGCAGAGTTTTTCCCATGGCAACATCACCAGGTACTCACTAAAAAGAGGGAGCCAATCCTGATAGCCGTTTGAAAACATCCAGCCCTCAACTCCATACACAGAAGACAAGTCACCCCAAAGGTCATTGCAAAAAGCTACCATTTCTCTCGTAATACTCAAATACAATTCAGTGAAAAACAATATTTGCTCTCTGTTTTAAGAAACTTACAAAGATTGGGTTAACTTTACCCAAATAAAGTGTAAGCTTCATTAACAATATACTAGTCTAACAGTTTATTGTTTTACTATTAAAAGAAAGTAACTTTTAATTTTTCTTTTAAAACGAGTAAGAAGAAAGTATATATGTAGGATTGTCTCAGAATCTTGTTGTATCTAAAAGTGAACAATCATATGCTTGGCTTAGATTTAGAAAATCTCTATAATTCAGGGAAATTGATTCTCCCCTCCCCTCTACCCAACAAAAGCAAGTTTGTGATCTCCAAGTTGCTCTTTGCTGAAGCTTGTTGCTCAGCAGGCTTCCCAGCTGGTGCACCCGGCTCCAGGACAGGGGCGTCAGCCCCACATATCACGATGCTCCACATGACAGCACAGATCAGAAAGGAGTGCAGACAATGAGAGGAGAAGGTGCCGCCTCACAATATGAAGTCTCAGCTGGAAAAAGTCTCAGAAACCCTCCAACCCAGTATTGAAATGAACACAGACTGGAGATGAAATTCAGCTTGCTGGGCAACTTGACTTTTACTGGGTTCAAAATATTGCTCCAGAAAAAGTAAAGAGCACACAGGAGTAAACAAAGATTGCAACACTGAGCTCAGAGATCTCGTCTCCTTTGGAAACAGATATTTGGATCCTTCTGCTAACTTAGCTCAGGTTTCTCCTCCCAGGACACATGCTAAATCCTTTCATCTATTTGACCATTATTTAAAACATACATTTAAGTTAGTTAGGAAAAACTATCTCTGTTTTCCAATTGTTGATGCACTCTATCCTGATATTATTCAAATCTACACAATATTTGTTACCTTTCAGAAACAAATGTGTTTGTTTCCTATTGTTTTGTTTTCTCAATGGCACCCAAGGACAGCTTCAACTTTCACGCAACAACTCCGCAATTATATGATACCATTTCACATGGGGAAACTGAGGCTGATCTTGCTTAAGAAGCAGTTTCAGGTCAAACAAACAAACTAACAAAAGTCTAGTTAGTACAGTTAGGAATAAAACTACAGAATATTGGAATTGAAAGTCTTCTTAGAAATCATCTAATTCCTAAAATATACAGACTTAGAATACTATTTCCATAAGATATTTTGAAGAAGAAATTTCTACTGTCAAATATAATTAATGATGTATTCTCTACCCTGATCAGAAGAGTCTCATTGTATATCAGTATATTAAAGACCTGAGATATTCTAAAAAAGAAATTCTATACAAAAGCTGTTTAACTTGTTTCTTCACCATTTCCCCATGGTACCATAATGTGGTGGTGACAACTGAAATAGAGTTGGCTCAGAATCCTAACTTCACTACTAATTAACTGTGTGTATATGATAAGTCAATTAGCAGCCTTAAACCTCAGTTTCCTCACCTAGTAGATGAGGGGTAGTATTATTAACCACCTAAGATTGGGGCGAGGAAGAAATGAGGCAATGAGAGTTAGAGCCCCTGGCTTTGCAGGCCCTCACACGCAGTACGTCCTCCTCAAATGGCAGCTTAATTATCTGCATGATACACTTGTGACAGAATTGTCAGGACAACATTGTTCTCATGGGACTGAAAACAATGTATACTTTTGAAAAGGAAGTTGTAATAAATTATTAGTGAAGGTAAATGGCACCATACATAGCCACTGGTAACATGTAAAATCTTTGGACTTCTAATACTGTCTTCTTTCCATGATAGTTTAGTGTCTATCATGGGTTATGGATTGGGTGATTACATTAAATAGCAATCATTATACAAAACTCGGTACTGTAGCATTGAAATTCAGATTATAACCTGCCAATTCCTAGCGGCGTGAAGTTAGGCAAATCATTTGGTTTGTTGAGCCAGTTTCCCTATTTGTACTTCATGGATTAAAGTGCTGTTCCTCTTTGTAAGCATTGTTGAAGATAAGCAAACTATAGCAACTTTACCATTTATTGAGGGCTTCCTGTATCATAGGCACAGTTCTTAGGTAATAAGTGTTTTACATACATTAAAGAAGCAACTGTTCAAGAAGATATTGTACAAACTATTATGCTATATGCAAATATTAGTTAAGATGAACAGTTAATGTTGCATGACACCGCATGGTTTCTGAGCAGTTAACTAAATATCTGTATGACTTCAATGCCTAGTAATTATATGGAGAAAGAAAAGGAGGCATACTTAGTCTTCAAGTACTTCTGAAGAGGATTTTGAAATCTGTACTATCAAATTTCAAACAATGCAATGTGGGATCTCTCTCTCCTTAGTTCTTTCCTTCAAAGTGTCTGCCCCTAAGCAACTGTGGATGAAGACTTATCAGGGCTACATAAAACTTTTATGGATAGACTCAGGAGAAATTAAAGTATGATTAATTTCACATATTATTATTGTGATTTCTCATAATAGGAAACTAAGTTTCAGACAGGCCAGCCAGCAAAGGGTTAGAGAGTCGGCACAGGAAACTAATCTTTAAATTTCAAAGTGTAAGCCACCTTCTATTGTGTCCAAGGTACAATGGGAAAAGGTAATTTAACAGATGATTTCTAGAGCTCAAACTCTATTGGTGTAAATTTTATTAAAGGATTAATCTAATTTGCTTTAGAAATTATCTCTGGGCATACATTAAGTATTAAAAAGAAAATTTCTTCCAAAAACTTTCATCAGTTAATTATTTTTATATTCATAAGTGACTACAAAAAACTCTTGAGGAATGACATTTTATTTTTGAGGCCAAAAATTATAATCTCCCATAGTCCCTCTGTGGAGAGAGAAAGCAAATGGATAATCTTTGTTCAACACTGGTGCTGTATTCGTTTTTTGTTTGTTTTTGGTTTTGCTCCTCTAAATTTCATGTGTATTTTGTCTAAAACACAAGACAGTTATTGGGTAGTTAGATATATAATTTCTTAGTCAACATCTGTTTTTCAGAATAAAACCAAATCCCTTCGGGGTAAAAAATCTTTTTTGAAAAGTCTTATCATCATAGAACCTGTATGAAGTTTTAGAGCAGTAAACATGCATTTCAATGAGTATTTGTCGACTATCTTCAAAGTCAAGGCATTGTACAAAGCAGTAGATGGCTTTCCTGCCTTGAAGGAAGCTAATCTAGTGAGTTGGACAGAGACAGAGAATATTGAACTCATAGGGTATATTAGGCCAGAATATAAAACGGGTTCTTTGCCCAGCCTGGATGTGCAAGCTAAGTTTTTCCTAGCTCTCAATCCATTCATTCATACTCAAGGCATAAACTCACTGTGTGTCTATCAGATACCCAACATTTTACTAATCTCTAGCAATACTACGTAAAAATAACACAATCCTATAAATCTTGTCCTCAAGGAGTTTGAATGTAATTGACACTAGTGACTATGCTATTATAATATAGATTAATATCAGGAGATAAGTAGTAGAAGAAGCTATTAGAATATATGGGTTGAGTACTGCCCAGACTGGGGAGCTCAGAGGCGGCTTTCTGAAAGAACTGACATCCAAACTGATAAATTGAAGGAAGAGAAAGAGCATCCCCAGCAAAGCAGCGAAGTGGGGGGATGGAGATACCGCTCTAGCCTCGATGAGAGTACACAGGAAGAGCAGTCTCAGCCTCATCCTAGAGACCACAAAGAACTGAGCCAGTTGAACGGTATGTTTGAGAGAGGGAAAAAGCACATGTGAAGTGATAGAATTAAATCACATCATGTATAAAAGAAGAAACATTAGTATTTTCATATAATCTCGTAAAATTCTGCAGTCAACTTGGCAGGGCATGCGCCCTGAGGAGGAGAGGAGGGTCAAGATTAAACTGGACCTTTATGCTGTTAGGTAATAAGGGACCATTGATAGGCATCATACAGAGTAATTGCTTAGACTGACTTCCTCAGATTTGCAGATAATGAAATGGAGGTCTAGAGAGAGTCTATGACTTGCTCAAAGGCACACAGCTAGTTAGAAAAAGAGCTAGAAATATAATGCCGGTCTGTGGAGACCAGCTACATATGCCTCACCTTCAGGCTTTTGAATTATTCGGGAAGTTTCAAATAATGACAAATTGATTGTCTATCAAATAACTGGTAGAAGTGTCTCCTTCTCTCAGGAACACTCCTAAAGCATGTTCTTTCAGGAGTAAATCCTGGGTTGTTGCTTAGATAAACACAAAAATAAGGCAATGCTTGTTTGATTTGCAATATATTTTGGTTTCTTTTTGTATCACCCACTTTATACCTCATTTGTTTTTGATTATTCATTGTCTCTCACTCTAAATATGGATTTCAGAAGGGTCACTGTCATCTTGTCGCAGGCTGAGAGCTGTTTCCCCTGAGTTCCCCAGCACCTGCGGCCCCGTTAACACTGATTTGGATTAGCTCTGGGTCAGCGATGCTGCAAGGAGAGGGTTTTCACCCCCTGTAGACCTGCTTTCTTTCTTGGAGTGAGTCTGAGGAAAACACATGCACAAGATTCCTCTCTCCCTGGTCTTTCCTGCTCAGTCTCTGCCCTCTCTCCAGAGCAGGACACGTTTTCTCCCTCTGCCTGCAAAGCTTCTGTTTTCTGCCTGGCTGCACTCACCGCCTTTCGATGGCACCTCAGGGAATTGCCCTCTTATTACCACAATTACAATCTGTACACATTTCATTAAACTAATATCGCTTCGCACTAGCTTTCTCCACAGAGCTGCACAGCTGGAGGCCCATTTCTTTTCCTCAGCTTAAACACTTTGACAGGTTAGGAAAGCTATTATGGCTGAATAACAGGTGTTGCAAAACAATGTGCATTTGATGTTCAAATGAGAGAGCTTCTTTATTGACTGCTTATTGCAGCTAAGGCTCTCCTTTTTCACAATGACTGGGTTTTTATTGTTTTTACTGCTTTTTAAAGTGTATTCTGTTGTTTCAGAATAGGTCTGAAGTGACTGTGTGTGATTATTTGTTATTCTGCCGTCCTTTCTTTTTTATTATCATTATTTGTGCTTCTTGCTTTACTTTCCAGGTGAAGAATAGTTGCAGAATTAGAGACATTTTATTGGGTTTCTTTTACTAGAAGCGCACCCACCTCATGAACAAATCCCTGAGGGCCTCTAATGGGATACATCTCCATTATTTTGCCTCTGTTTAGACTGCATACCTCAGTCCACTCACCTACCTTCAATGACCCAATGAATTGGCTCCCAAATGAGAAACAATAAAATACAAATGGAGAAGTGGCTTACTACTGTACTTCCTTATCTGACTACCACCATCACATTCTTTGTTCAGTACCCTGCTGCAATACATGTGCTGATATATCGTTTTTGTCATTTATCCTTTATCTCTTGATATTTTATTTTTTCTTACATTTATCAATGTTAAACAAATCTGTATTCCTTTTCTCTATTTCCTCACTCAATATCATGCTCAGCAGGACATAGTCTGTTTTATTATTTCAATATGATGACTTTTGCTGAAGACACAGTCAACTGTTAAAACTACTGCTTTTCTTTTTTTTTTAATAATTACTTTGTTGTTGTTCAATTACAGTTATTTGCATCCTCTCCCCTCCCCTCCTCCCTCCCCCTGCAACCCCACCCCCCTCTCCAGCCCCCCTCCTCCCCCTTGGTTCTGTCCATGTGTCCTCCATAGTGATTCCTGAAAACCCTTCTCCCCCTTGCCCCCTCCTCCCTCCCCCCTGTCTATTGTTAGAATGTTCTTAATTTCAATGTCTCTAGTTATGTTCTGCTTGCTTTCTGCTTTTGTTGATTATGATCCAGTCAAAGATACTGTTTTTCAAAGGTACGTGTCCAGTGAGAGAGAACACATGACTATGAAAACAGAAATGGGTGGAAATAAAAGGTGGCTTTAAACTATCTAGTGTGGTGCTCTTCACGTTTTAGGCACTCAAAACTTGCTTGTTAACTCAAAGATAAGCCATAATATCCTTTTTAAAACAAAAAATCTAGATTCGATGTTTACTGACTTTTTATGATAGTGAAAAGAAGGAAGTAAAATAAAAGGAATAAAAAAAAGAGTTTGTTTCCTTTAGCAGAATATTTTCAATTCTTAGTGTATTCAAAATTGTAAGTCATCATAATTACCTCCTATTCATCTTCACATGGTCAAATGAAGTCATTTCTGTGATTAGGTAAGATATGTGTTAGGTACATTACGTGCCAGGAGTGGGGCAGTGCCTAGTTCCCTGTGTGTGTTCAGTATTTATGGCATTTCTGAGGACAAGATAAGTGCTCAATAAGTTTCTTTGGAGATGAGGTATTTTTCACCTGGATTTGTTACTGAACTAAAGGGGGTTTGTATGCCTGTGTGCGTCAAAACCCAATAAAACGCACATGGGATTATGCAGCAAAGAAAGTACAGATTTATCGAAGGAAACAGCACCAAGCCTGGAGACACAGGGGCACTGTTACTCAAAGACCTGGCTCCAAAGTGGCTTCTAGTGAATGAGAAAAATCATTAATCATGCCGACTAAGGGAGTTAGGGTCACGGACTCTACTGGTTGGTAGAGTAGGGGTAGTTGATCACTGCATCAGGTCCTCATGTCAGCCATGGTGTCCTTCTGTCTGGCTTTGCCAGAATGTGGTCAGTAGGGTTGTTCCACTTTCCTGGGTTGGGGTTGAATCACAACTGAAGTCCAGATGTTTTCTTTGGTTTGACCGAAACTCTATTTCTACAGTCAATAGACCCAAGGCTTTGTTCTTTAAGATAGTTTAACACTGACCAGAACCTAATTGTCCTGGGGACTTAATGATTAAGAGAGTGGACATGCAGTATGAGCGAAGGTGGAGGGATCTGGTGCTTTTAGAGTGGACAAAACTGTCGTGAATTAAGGAAAAAGTCACATTAAAGAAATTAAGTTCCTGTGGGGTTACAGATTTCAGACATCTTGAAATTTTAAGGACAATGTTGTGTGTCTGCACAGGAGTGAGGCAGTGAGAATTCTTTTTTTTTTTTTTTTACTTGATTCACAAGGGAATCGGTGACTCCAAAAAGTTTATGGACCCCTTCTTTAGAATGAAGTGTTCGAATAATAATAATATAAACATTTGGTAAATAAAGGAATTATTTATTGAGCCAACTCTGATCCTCAGTTCACAACTGTGGCACAAATGGGTATGTTTAATAATAGCGCCCAAATGCATAAGCTCTTTACAAAAAGTGCTTTCTCATTTAAAAGAAAGCAGGAATCCAACCCACTAGATTACTGACTCACCAGTTCCTCGGGGACTGGTGAGACCTGTTGTATTTTCAGCGATTTCCAAGGTCAGTGTGTGTCTAAATCTGTGATGGCTAACTCAGTTATTAACAACCACGAAGAAAGTTAGTAATCATATGTTAAAGAATTACATTTCTGCTAAGAATTTCAATTAAGTCCTACAAACTTCATAGAGTGGGAGAGACTTATTCTCTTCACATAACAGTTCAGGAAGCTAAAATCCAGATATTGTTTAATGATTTTTTTCCATGGCTGCTTAAACTATGAGTGGACATGCAAGTCAAAATGTTAATCCTAGCTTTTTCATTGGTTACTTGCTTCTAAACTAATAAATACAGAAAAACAATTAAACAGATACTTATAACTTTAGGAATATCTTAGCAAAAAAAAAATTTCTCCTAATAGATATTTCTCTTGCTGGTTTAAAATTGAGAAAATAATTTTACCTTAGGAAATTGACTTTAGAATGAAAGAAAAAATATTTTATATGTTTGAGCCAACTCATTTAAATAAAATGTTAAAAATACCTACAATATGTTAAGATCTAGCAAAATAGTACATGCTGCAGTAATTCATGGAAATCCATTATAGTCATTTCTTTTTAGAATTATCTGCTCTCTTAAGATAAATCCATAGCTGTGTGTGATGTGTGAATTTTCCGGGGATGTTTTGCCTGCAAGATGAATGAATGAAAGGTTTTGCTTGCAAGATGAAAGATTGAGAGGATTTCACTTTTGATTTTTCTTTTAGGTCACAACAATGTTTATTAAATTATTTAGCATAACATGGGTTCTATTTATCAGTTTTATACTTTGGGCCATTTTGAAACTTTGTATCTTTAAGCATTTATGTAAAAACGTCTGCAAAAGTTAAATTCAGTTTTGCCTCTCTATATTTCTCCCTTTTGAATATCAGTACAAGGTATAACAGATTCTCTAATTCTGCCTATTGAAAATAATAGAATCAGTTGCCAGGACAGTTCTGTCAATTAGATTGTATCTGTGCTGTCCTTCTCTTGTCCTAGAAATTAATCTTCTTGAAAGCATTTGTGTTATTGAAAGCAACGGAGCCTGGTAATGCTGGTCATTACGTTTACTTCATTTACATTTTTGTCCCGTAATTCTCCCCAGTTCTCTTCTTTCCCCCTGAAGTCCCCACGATGCCCCTGCATCTCATCAGGTATCCTCTCAGCTATGCAGAGGTTCTGCAAAAACAGAACTGGGTATAAAGCACAGGTTCCCATGTGCCTGGCGCTTCCTGAGCTTGTTCCTTAGGCCAGCAGCAGCCGGAGTGACCCAGATACAAGAATTGTTTTCCTGTCTCTGGGTTTTCCCACTTGCAGGAATGACCATTGTTGTATTACCTCCAGGATTTGAAAACACAGTGTGATCCCTGTGTGTGGTACTGTTACCTCTGCTGGAAGAATGAGGCACCATGCGAAACTTAAAGCTACAGCGAGCAAGAGGGTGAGTGTAGCAAAGCAGAAGATATAAGCATAGTGTTGCCTTGCGACAGCATGAACTCCTTCCCATGAGTGTGGACACAGTAAGAGAATTACACACTCACCTGCCTGCTTGTAGGCCACAGGCACCAAGTATAAATGCAGTTTTCAAATACAACAGGGAAATTAGGGAGCTTATTCAGTCTGAGAATTAATGCTAAGCAGAAAAGGAAATGTCAAAAAAGTAGAAATCTATGATTAATTTAGTAAGATTAATTTTCTACCCAGTAAATGTTAAATGACTTACAAAGAACAGTTCCTGATTCATAAAATGAAAATAAATAAATTTCTAATTGTTTTGGTGAAAAAGATCTTAAGATATCAGTCAATATCCCTAAAATATTTATCTTTATCTACACCAGCCCTTCTTAAACTTGGGCATGTATACATTTGACTGTGACCTGGTAGAAATGCACAGGCTCCAGTCCTATCCTGTATCAGTATGTTGGCCTCTGTACTCTCCGGTAGCTTTCCAGATGATTCTGTTACACATCCAAATTTGACAACCACTAATCCAAACCATGAAAGGAGAAGAAACACTTCAAGGCTGTATATATGTTTATTTTGAAATCATTTGCACAATTTTAATTTCTAAAACTTAATAACCTTGGAGCCATCTTTGACTTGTACATCCTAAATGAGAGCCATCAGCAAATCCGGTCGGCTCTCCCTTTAAAACAGGGCTCAAAGCTGACCACGTTTTCCACTTTCCTCACCGCCGTCCTATTAGAAGTCACTGGGAGGGAGGGCCTAGGCTGTCACAATAGGACTTTCTTGGGTCTACCCTTGCCACCCAAACCCAAGTCCGTCCACACAGCCGCCTGAGGGGTCCTGCTAACACTTCAGTAAGGCTACGTTACTCTCCAAGAATCCCCATGGCGTGCAGTGTAATTCAGAGTTAAACCCTCTGAGTTCTGACCCCATAACTTCCCCTTCCTCCCACCCTTAACCCACCTCTTAACCGCATTGTCCTCATTGCTGTACTTTGCGCATGCTCCTCAGCTTCTGTCTTTGAATGTGGGCCCTGGCTTGTTGGTTTGCCTGATCATTCTCACCCGAAGTAACCCCCTCAATCCCTAACTTTCTTCCTATAGACCCCTACTCAGCTTGGTTAGCTTGGTTCTCGTCAGAGGATTTTCTGACCACCCTTTGTATGAGAGAAACTCAGACCATGCTGATTTAATATTGTGTTCATTCATGTGTGTGTTTTAATATTTGTTGCTACCTGGAATATTGTATATTTATTTACCTCTTTACCCTTAATAGAATGTGAGCTCCAGGAAAGCTGAGTAAAGTCATTTCTGTTCCGAGTGATGGTATATTATTAGTATTCAAGAAAGCTGATGAATGAATAACTATACGATTTTTCTCCCAAAAGATTCCAAATCACTGACTGGATGGTCATCCTCAGAACTAGGTAAAATTAATGTCATTTTATATACGAGAAAACTGAGGCCCAGTCCATCTATTCATTTGAAAGCATTTGTCTAACTGGCATTTACCCAACTAATATAGAATGTTATTTCTCCTCCCTGTGCCCCAAACTTGTGTCTGAAATTTGAGCCTCTCATGACTAACAAATCAAAATCTGATTACATATCATCTCGTTTTGGTCCTCAAAATTTAAATTTAAAATTGACTTCTGTGACACATTATTACACATGTTAACAATAAAATCTAGATTTCTTTTTTTCTTTTTGTGCATGTTTTAAAATTTTCATTGAATTTACGGGGGTGACATTGGTTAATAAAATTGTATAGGTTTCAAGTGCACTATTCTATAACACATCATCTGTATATTGTATTGTGTGCTCACCACCCCAAGTCAAGTCTCTTTCCATCACTATTTATTCTCACTATACCCTCTCCACCTACCTCCAAACCCTCTTCCCCTCTTGTAATCACCATGCCATTGTCTGTGTCTATGAGTTTTCTTTTTTTTTCTTTTTTAGCTTAAACCCTTCACCTTTTTATCCAATCCTGCAATTCCCCTCCCCTCTGACAGCTCTCAGTCTGTACTCTACTCTGTCTATGAGTCTGTTTCTATTTTGTTTGTTAGTTTATTTTTTCATTAGATTTCATACATGAGTGAAATCATATGGTACTTGTCTTTCTCTGACTGGCTTATTTGACTTAGTATAGTGTTCTCCAGATCCATCCATACTGTTGCAAAGGGTAAGATTTCCTTCTTTTTTATGGCCAAGTAGTATTCCATTGTGTTAATGTAACACAGCTTTTTTATCCACTCATCTACTGATGGACACTTGGGCTGCTTCTAAATCTTGGCCTTTGCAAATAACATCGCTATGAACATAGGTATACATAGTTTTGATAGTCATTCTGTAGACACAGAGAAAATATATCCAATTGTTTAAAAGAAAATTGATGAATGTGATACTTAAACTAAATTTTAATCTGTTCACGGTTCAAATCAAGATCTAATTTCAAGCCACACGAGTGTGAGTGTGTTTCCAGATGTCATTCTTGCCCACACCCTCTACCCTGGCCTCTCCATCTACAAATTACGTTCACAATGACCTCATATCATCTCATCGCTCCCTATTTAATGCCCACTTTGCTCAAGGTCTTTGTTCACCATCAGAAAATAATCTAATTCCTCATAAGATATTCATAACTGAAAAGTTTTAACAGATAACTGAGGGTTCACTTATTTTCTGAACCAAACACCAGACTTACTTTTTGAAGAATGATTTTTCTGTTACCTCTGTGTACAAAAAATGCACAAAAAAGTAAACAGCTGTATAGTGTACTGTGAATATTTTAATGCCACTAGAGGAATCAGTCTGCCAAGACAGCATACTTAACTGCAGGGTTTGCTTATTTGAGAGTATTCAATACAGTCTCTAGATAAAATGCCATAGGCATTAAGGATTGTAAATATAAGCAACAAAAGAAAAATATGAAATAAACGTGTCAGTGAAATTTTTACATCTTTCAAAGAACAGGTGAATTAGAATAAATCTATTAACTAAAATTGGCAATGTGGGTGGGTAATAGTTGATCCTTGCCCCCATATAAGAGCTTCCACATAATAAGTATTTGATTTAAAAGAGCTTAGTCAGCCCTGGCTAGTGTGGCTCAGTGGGTTGGAACATCATTCCATGGACAGAAAAGACACAGGTTCAATTTCCGGTCAGAGCAAATGCCTAGACTGCATCTCTTGCATATGCTTCTCTTCCTCTCTTTCTCCTTTCCGTCCCCTCTCTCTAAAATCAATAAACAAGTCCTAGGGTAAGGGTTGAAAAAAAGAGCTTATTCATAACCCTTAATGTCACCCTGTCAAATGCATTTAAAATGGAGAAAACTGGAGTGGGAACCCTGAGCTGAGGCTGTGACGTGAGTTTTGCAGGTGAGGGCCGGTGTGGCTCCGAGGCTGCATCGGCAGGCTGAGCGCTGGGAATGAGAGCTCCACGGCGAAGCTCCTCCCCGACTAGGAAAGTCAGAACAGGTACCAGCAAACATTTCTCTTCAGGAAGTCCGCGTGGTCCGCGTGCACATAGAACCCAGAGAAAAGATACAGATAAGTCCTCTAAATTAACGAGAATTAACTCAGTTTCCTCAATATAAGATTAATATATAAGTGTACATTCTTACATACAACCAAAAGGTAAAAAATGAAATCTGTATTAAAAACCTACCTACAAATAACAACAAAAATTTAAGCACTTAAGAACATGTATTAAATTATAATATTTTATTACTTTATGGCCTAGTGCTAGTTTTCATAAATTTCCTTATGTGCTTATAGCAGATTTCTCAAATCATTAGTTAGATAGATATGTCCATTTTATATCCTTTAGTGGAAGTTTGTTCACTGTGCTGCTCTAATCTTCTGCCCCCTTACTATTTTTTCATAATATTTCATTTCCCAATGCAAAAATTTTTGGAAATTCTTGTGCTAATTTTTAAGAGTAAGGAGTACAGCGCAATGGATCCAATGGAGGAAATACAAATATCAACATAGTGCCACTATCATAGGGAATATGACCTAAAATATAGGTGCCATCACCCATGGATCCAATCTCTTGAAGGAAGGTAAGGAAGTTAAAGACTCACGAACAAACAAAAAGGAATTTTTCATATGCATTGCTAGCAAAACCTCAACATAATTGTATATTGACGTTTTCTGTACTTACTAAGAAAAATGTCATGGAAACTAAGTAAACTCTTATTTCCTCATTGAACTTTAAATGTGTGTTTTATACAGTATATCACAATCTGACCCCAAGTTGTGTACTATCTGGGGTTGTTAACAGGCAGAACAAACTCCGTGAAAAGCGAGTATAAGATAAACCTGGTTCAATTCCCATTCCAGTTGCAATTTTTTAACTTCTTGATTCTTCTATGTAGTGAATATTTACCACATGCTAATGAAAGTTGTTTTCATTACTCCTTGCTGTATCTCAGTCCAGCTTTTAATGTTCAGTTCCTTTCATAAGATGGAGATTTTAGAACATCTTTCAGTGAATCTGATGGTAAGAAATGCTCACTGTTAATTGGAAAACATATTTACTTTGCTTTTGTTCTAGAATAATAGTTATGACAAAGGTTGTTATTCTCCAAATATCCAAGTGTGCTTGTTCCCACACATCTAATTCTTCAGTTAGATCTATCATTCCAACCAAAACATTGACCTCAATTCTGTCTATTCTGTTTCATCAAATCCCACCCCTACTCTGAGTCCTTTCTCTTTATTAGCTGGATTACTACAGCACTCTCCCAACTTTTCAGTCATACTTGCCTCCGATTCTTGAGAGTGATATCTCTTTTTTTTAAATGTGTGTAGTACTTCATTTAAAATAATTCAATAACTTAGAGAAAAATATACTTAGAGTAAAATCTAAACTCTTGATTTTTATTTACAAAGCTATGAGTGGTTTGTTCCCTGCTCACGATTCCCAACATACTATCCTGAGGCTTAGATTGAAAGTGGAAGCATTTTAAACACTCTAAGAAAACACAGGTAGAAACACAAACATGAACAATTCTTTAATATATTTCGGCCTGATACATGAATCTACAATCTGAGCCATTCCTACATTTCTTTTTCATTACACATCATTAACAGTCGTGGTGAAATAATTTAGGTCTTAGATTAAATACAATTACATTTGGTGCAGCAAATATATTCCCGTTGTTGATGAATCACTTTCTAAGGCTTAAAGAATATCATTGTGATCCCCCAAATGTAGCTACTACACTTATCTCTACTGCAGTATGGTACTGTTCACATCTGGAAGAGTCTGACTTCATTACTTCAAACAACCTTCGATTTAATTATTTTTGCATTAAAGTTATCTTTCTATTAAAAGTGTATTAAGTGTTGCTGGAAAATTAAATACTTAATAGTAGGCTTAAAATTTTCCTTTATCAATTATAGTATAGATATTTTTAAAATTATACAAGCAAATAACAAAAAAATATCCTTTAAATGGGCAGGCATCCCAGAATTCCAATTTTACTAATATTATCTGGAAATCCATCACCAAAGTGGAATCTGACTAAGTGGCTATTGAATTCCTTTGCTTGGTTGGTTTTGTTCACTTTCCTTTTACTGCTTGGCCAATGCAGTTCTTAAAACGTTCACTCATGGGAACTGGGACAAAATGACTGTGGGAGGGACTGCATTAATGTGCGGGAATGTCAGGTGTTTGGAAAGTGTGAGGGAAACAGTAACTATACGTATAATCGAAATGGATGTGTTGCTAAATACAATTGATACCTTGGAGAAGAATACTAAAAGACTGAAAGGATTAACTGAGAATTAAAACTAAGTGTGAAAGTCAAGGGCACTCCTGGTAGAATATAAAGAAGCTTTCACTTCTGTAGGCTTGAAGACAAAAAACTCTGCAGACCAGAACTTAATCATAAGTATGGCAAAGCTCCTAGAAAAGTTACATGCCAAACCTAGTCAAGTTGGCTATCCAGACCGCAGGGCCCAGAGTCATGGAGGGGATACCTGTGCTGGCACACTCCAATACTGAATCCCTAAATAGCCCTGAACTCTCAGCCTGGCAAAACAGTCCACCCCTCCTTATTAAGGTGAGTACTTCCCCTAGCTTGAGGAAGATGCAGAGGCTTCTACCAAAAAGAAAATATGACACATATGTCCCCAACCCCTGAGTCTCCCCTACTTCCACTTCCGGACACTAAGACAATAATTAGGGCTAAAGACCAACACAAGTTGGCTAAGAAAGCTCTGTGCCTGTTAATGGGGAAAAATAACTATACCCCTTGACAAAGATCTCAGAAACGTGCTTCTAGAATGGCTCTCAGAAGCTAAAACAATTTGAGGAGCAGCACAAAGTGAGGTATAAATGACATGATTGTAATACCAGACAGAGAAGAGATTTAAAGCCTCAGCAACTAGGTCACGTTAGAATGATTATACTATGTAAGGTCTAAAACATCACCAATGACTCTGTTCTCTGGGAACCCCCAGAGTTTATTATTTAACAAAACAATAAGGAGTCTGTTGGTGATAAAAGAATCAGTATCACTAAGAAGTTCAATTATTCCTCTTCTCTGCTAAGCAAAGGCAGATGATAAGATATGCAATTATAAAATTGCATTCTCTGAGAGCAATGGAGATGATGGGAATCCCAAGCCATAGGGGATAGGTGGGGAAGCTTAACCAACAGAACTCAGGTAGGTAAAATTATTGTTATTAGATGTTACTAGAACCTGGCTTCCTCAGCAGCGAGAGAGATGATGGTCAATAAGGGAATGGCTCAATCTACATAACTAAAGGTGGTCAAAGATGATGATCAGGTAGAGCAGTTGTCCAATAAAACTTCATGATGCCTTGTTAAGTTTTCAGAACAAGAAACCATTGCCTGGTCACATCACATACCATACCATCCAGAAGCTTCCAGCCTGATAAAGTAGACAAGTCTGTTGAAGGCACAGCTAAACACCAGTTCAGACAATAGCTTGCCAGCATGGAGCACCATCATGCTGGATTCAGTGTATGCTGAAGGTGGTGTGTCTCCAAACAGTAGACCCTATGGATTGGAAACCAAAGGCTGGAGGCAGGAGGGACTTTGCTTCCCATCACTTCCAGTAACTCCTTTGGGAAATGTATGTTTCTCATTCAAGCAACTTTGGGCTTTGTTCTGATTTCCAAGGTGGTGATGCCTCCTCCTGGGCACGTAGCAGGAGTCCCACCGAACTATGACTTATGCCTTTGCATGAAGACTTTGGGCTCCTTGTGCCAAAAGAGGAGAGGGCAGGAGGAGGAGTCATCCTCCTGGTGAGGGCAATCGACCCTGATAATCAGCCTCATGTTAAAACAAGAGGACTGGAAGCAAAAACATGTGGTACCAGGTGATTCACTTTGGCACCTGTTGCTATTGCTTGATCAACTTGCACAGTAAATAGACTAGTGCAGAAACCATAGCCTGAAAAGGACAGTCTCAGATCCCAGAAGGGTGGGCATCGCAGTCATTGCACCCAGTAAGCCACCTAGACCAGCTGAAGTGCTAGACTGTGGTGCAGGAGGGAGACCATGAGAATCAGTCATGGTCCTGAAAGCAGCTGTAATTTGTCCCACTTAACTTCCTCTTTTAAAGTTGCCTCAGAAACATACGTACAGCAGAGTCCTGGAGGACCTAACCAAGAACATCCACAAACAACTGGATCTGAGAGGTACAAGGAATGGAGTGGAGCGCATGCTGTGGTGTTGCCCCATCTCCTTCCAGAATTAGAGCTGATTATCTCCAGCTATTAGAGCCCTCTGAAACTTGCCTTCGGCTTCAGAGATCTGGTTCCTCCGAGATCACACCCCTTCCTGGAGGAAGCTGGCATGCAATCGACCAGTCAGGATAAGATAAGACTACACAGTTTAGTCCCCTCGCTGCAGCTCTGAAGGGTCGTCCTAGCTTCAGAGTTTCCATTTAGGTCAGTTGAGGCCTTTGTTGAGACCTCTGGGGAGTGCAGTTTCTCCCTCTGTGCAGTCCTGGTTCTTTGTTTTTCCTGCCACAGCTTGATCACGAGAGCACTCCCTAGTGCACTCAGAGGAAGACCTCAGAGTCGCCTTCCTGGGGAACCCAGCACCCTCAAACTCCCTCTGCTCTTCAAGTAATTATCTGCCTCAGGAAAATCAATTTGTTTTCTGTTTTGTTTTGTGAGGGCTGTTTTGTTTTGTTTTGTTTGCTTTACTAATCTTCTAATTCAACACCTTCCCTTAGGACATTTGGCTTCAATGCTTTTTTTAATCTCTGGTGCCAATCCAAGTCATATGCCATTTACAAAGCACCGTTAAAGTCTTAATCCACATTGACATTTCCATGTTCTGATCATCCAAAACTATATTGATTTCCACTAAGCCACATTTTTATGTAAATGTGTTTTTCTGCTAGTAAGATAATTATTCCTTAACATTTAAGATTACGTTTTGAAGTTTTTTGTGAAATCTCCAATGAATCCTGTAAAATTGGGCACATTGCCGAAGAGCAACATTATTTGTTTGTTGTAGGTTACAAAAATGAATGGAATCTACACATTTACTGCTTCTTCTCTTGCAGCTCCCTACATTTGAGTCCTGTCTTTAGGTATGGCCTTCCTCTTCAAACTACCCTCCCCGCCATCCCATCTTCAGTATTAGTTACTGACACCGTCATGGCAGTAAAAAAATAAAGTCCTAGTTATTAGGATTTCTCCATAACTGTTAGCATTTAAATGAGTTTCTCAATAAATAAATGAATAGTCTTATTACATCAAGTTCCCTCAGATCTAGGATATTCTGACGGAGCTATGATTAATGGGTCTCTTTGCCTGTAGGCATATACCCACATGAACCCACCTCGCCCCTCTGCCAAAGTTTCGATGGCCCCATGTCTTGTCCGTGGCCACCTAAATGAAAGATTGGTGTGCTGGTAAGGAGACTGGCAAGGTGGAAGCGGCCAACGCTCATGTAGTCTCTGGGTTTCAACATTTCCCGTCCTCATGTGGCACTGGGGTCTGCTGTTCTCCACTCTCCTCGACCTGGTCATCAAGGGCGGTGTCCCTGCTCTGAACCTCAAGCAGTGCCTAAGGGACCTAGTGCTTCACTAATTCTTGGCAATCTTCGGACCCTAGATTTAATCCCTTTTTTTACCTTCGGCCCATTTCAGAAGGTCCTTCCCCACATGGACAAACTGCCTTGTGCAGAGCAGCACCCTGCTTCATTTCAGAGCTGGCTTCCTACTCTCCCTCCATCGTTCTCATGTCCTAGAATGCAGACTGAGAGGCTTGTTATGTAACGTCGTCCAAACTCATGCTCCTTGGCCACAGGTCTCAAATGCAGTCTTGCTCTCTTGTGCTTGTACCTCTTGAATAAATATATAAGGTAAGGGAAATTCCTACAATAAACGGGACTTCCTCAGTTCCATTCCGGAGGCCGCTGCATTGATTTCTAACAGGTTTTGACCTTTCCTGGTATATTAGTTTTCTAGAGCTGCCATAGCAAATGTCATAGAATGAGTGGCTTAAACCAGATTTTCTCATAACTGTGGAAGCTAGAAGTCCAAGAGTAAATTGTTGGCAACTATGCTTTCTTCTGAGGTCCGTTTTCTTGGCTCACCGATGGCTACCTTCTTGCTGTTTCCTCTTATGGCCTTTGCTCTGTGCACTGCATTATCTCCAAATACAGTCATATTCTGAGGTACTAGGTATTAGGAGTTCAGCATATGATTTGGGGGACACAGTGCAGCCCATAACACGTAGCATGCACATTGCTCTGAGTTTCTGAGATCTTTGTAGTTTTCACATTTAAGTCATCCATTCATCAATTAACCTCTTTCACAGCAGCTCATCACTATTGAAAAACAAACTACATAATTGTCCCAAATATTTTGAAGTCATTGCTGCCATTAATCTAGTTTTGTGTAGTTTTCTAAGTAAAATAGATTAATTTGCTGGCCTACAGTTTGATTCATTAAGTAACAAATCATTAACAATTGGGAAAAAAACACGAAAACCTCCCCTCATGTCCTAAGTACATTTATACATTTTGTTTAATTGGATAAATATACATCGTATTTTATTTTTTAAAGATTTTTTTACTTATTTATTTTTAGACAGAGGGGAAGGGAAGGAGAAAGAGAGGGAGAGAAACATCAATGTATGGTTGCCTTTCGCACACTCCCTCACTGGGGACCTGGCCCACAACCCAGGCATGTGTCCTGACTGGGAATCAAACCGATGGATGACCCTTTGGTTTGCAGGCCAGCGCTCATTCCACTGAGCCACACCAGCCAGAGCTGGATAAATATACATTTTGAAGACAACAACTTCTAGCTGCTTAAATTTGTAGTTCTGGTCTCTGTTAGCAATTTTCCACTTCAAAATATCTGCACTTATTCTCAATATAATCTCTAGAGAATTGTATTTTTCACTGGAAGTGAATAGAAACTTTTTTTTTTACATAGTCCAGATTCGTGTAAGAGATTTATAACAACATAATGAGAACCTGACAGACCAGAAAGATCCTGAAGGTTTAGAAATACTGGTCTAAGATATCAGGTATGTGTACATTCCTTCATAAATTTATCAAACCCGCAGCTGAATTTTATTCCTATAGAACACTGATACTCAGACATAGGTAAGGTTATAAGAACAGAGAGCCATAGTGATGTCTGTAACGATTGTCTTTTTGTTAAAATGCTATGGCAAGTACCAGGGTCTGTGCTATTTTATTACAACTCAGAGACTGACTGCTCCTGACGGCAAATTTCTGATGATAGATTTGTCAGGAAATTAAAATGCCCAGGAGTGGATATCAAAGGACTATCTGAAGGATCTCCATTACTGACATCAGAGAAAAGAAGACTTGCAAAGATATATAATTTTAATTGGACTCTTTTGTGACAGGCTGACCACTTGCCAATATTTATCCAAAGAAAAAAAATAACATGAAGGGGAGTAAAAGGTACTATATGTCTTCCCAGGCAGCTTGAAACAGCTGTGACAGTTTTTAATTCATTTACAATGCCCTTTGTCCTGGGCTTTCATTTTTAAATTTTGTTTGACAAAGAAGTAAGGGAGGCGGCCAGTGTGAAATTATCTAATGAGGAACCTGTACCCTAGATATCGCGTGGGCAATGGAAACTGTCCTTGGTCTGTGTACCATAAAAATTATGTATGTCCCCTTGTTTCACTTCTTAATGTATGTAAAATAGAGGAAATACTTTCCAATCTTTCACAAAAAACTTGTTTCAGGAGTGAAAACCAAAAATGAAATGCAGTTAAATCATGCTCTGCATTTATTAACATCAACTTTACTGGATCGCTGAAAGCTCTTGCTCCTGATGAGTCTGGTTACTACTTTCTCTGGTAGCCCCCGGGCAGCAGGGGTAGTGTAATCTCAGTCTACAAGGCCCAGACTTCAGGGCGATTTAGGTTGGTCCTCAACATGTTGGCTCTTGCAGCACTTAAACAAATCATTGTTTGCCCACTATTTTCAGATACGGCCTGTTTGCCTTGAAAAAGGAAACTGCCAGATCCGACAATATTATTTCCTCATTCCTGCATGGTAAAACATAGCCTGTGAGTTTAATATTTGTATAAAATTGAAAGGAAAAGGAGTTTTGCTTTTCTTTTCCAATTAGAATCTCCTCTAACTTTAAAAAAAGACTACTTGCTCTGGCTGGTGTAGCTCAGTGGATTGAGCGCGGGCTGGGAACCAAGCGGTCCTGGTTCGATTCCCAGTCAGGGCACATGCCTGGGTTGCGGGCCAGGTCCCCGTGAGGGCCATGTGAGAGGCAACCACACATTGCTGTTTCTCTCCCTCTCTTTCTCCCTCCCTTCCTTTCTCTCTAAAAATAAATAAAAATAAAATCTTTAAAAAAAAAATAAGATAGTCGTTTAAAAAATAAATAAATAAATAAAAAAAGACTACTGATCACCAAATTTAAACTTTAATTGGTTCATTCTCCTACATATACCATATTTTGCTGTGTATAATGCACACTCACATTTTTGGCCCAAACTATCAGGAAAAATGATATTTTGTTTTAATTTTTTAATTCAATCTTTATTCATTTATATTTAGATATATGTTTGTTGAATTTTTGCATTTATTTTAAACATATTATGGTGCAAGAAATTCCATGTAACAAATAATTACAAAACATCAGAACACGTAGAAAGTACAAGAAATGTTATGTACCAGTAACAAATTAGTACTACCCACATATAATGCTCACCTTTATTTTTCCCTCAAAAATTTGGGCAAAAAAGTGCGCATTATACACGGCAAAATATGATAATAGTAAGTGAAAGGAAATGTGTTTATTACCTTTTTTGCATTGAGATCCTCAAAAAGACATTCTATCTGAGATCATGCCAGGGTCCATTAATGGAAGCTTGAAGTGATTGTAATTATGGGTTTGATTACCACATTTTATACATCTTTCTTTTCACTTTAATATCTATTATTGAACATCTGTACTGAGGTCAAACTGTACCACAGGTTTTAAGAGATGCAAAATGAAAACGTGACAGTATTTTCAAATGAGGGCATTAAAAGAGATTTGGAGAAATAAATGCAGAAGTAGAAAAGGACTAAAATAACCTGAGACCATGCATACTTTGAAACCAGTGGAAATTGTACAGATAATGTTATGACCTCAGAGAAGGAAGGTATCAATCCAAACCAGAGTGAATAATAAAGACTTATAAATTGCATGTGTTAAGCCCACAGTCTCAGAAAACATGAAAGAATATTCGAAATAGCGACTTGTAAATTCTCCAAGGCAGAAATTATCTTGACGTACCTGCCAAGAGGCTAGTTTGAGGCTGGTAGGGATAGTTCAAGTTAACGAGAGAAACGATGAATACGCAAGGTGACAAAAAGTCATGACAGAGTGCAGGCGCTACATGAAGCAAAGGGCAAAGGCTTATATCCATAGTCACTTTTATTTCACTCACTAATTGTTTTCATATTTATCATCTCTCACTAGTGTTAGTAACCACTCTGTCATTGGGAAATTCATTATAAACTCAAGAAGTCTGTTAAGACCTAAAACCTGTCTTATGCAACTATGATCTTAGGCACCAAAGCACAGGTACATTAATTCTCCACGCTGTCTCTCACAGCTAGACCCCAGAAGTGACAGAGAGAAGTCCTCTTCTCACAGTCCTTCTAGCGAGGTTACAGCAATCAAGGTGGACATACATGTGCTTTATGCACTAACTATGCACACACATTCATTCAAAGGTAAAGAAGACATATTCTTGCCTTCCAGGATTGACAATTGTGTAGGAGAGATACACGTATACACACATGTTAACATGAAAAGAAATGTGTTATTTACAGTAATAGAACTCCATACAAGACATGAATGTGTGGAGGTGCCACTCCTTCTGGGAGAGGAAACAAAGGTAATTCGTAATTAGAATTTAATTACGAATTTAATTACGATTTAATTTAATGGGTATTCCACGCAAGATAAATGCCATGGTCAGAGGCAGAGCGGCATGTGACACTGTGCTGTTGGGGGAACTGCGGGTATTTTGACAATACTAGAGCCTGAAAAAACCAGGAAAGTAGTGCTGAGAAGTCAGGACATCAGGAATTCTAGCTTTCTTCAATAGGCCATGGAGATCCACGGACATGTTTAAGCTAGGAAAAGCTCAGATTTACATATCAGAAAGATCCTTTTGCCTGCAGTGAAGAAAATGGATTACATAAAGTTTAGAGACAGGGCACTAAGTTAGGTGGCCATTACAAGAATCCAGATATGCCTTGACTGTTGTGACTTAGTTGGTTGGGCATTGTCCCTAAAGCAAAAGTTCCCCGGTTCAATTCTAGGTCAGGGCACATGCCTAGGTTGTAGGTTTGGTATCCTGTTGGGGCATCAACTGAT
>PVJI01010562.1:0-59900 GCA_004026765.1 Micronycteris hirsuta
TCATTCATTTTATACCGGATGTTTGTATCCTTTGACTGATATCTTTCAGTTTCCCCCATCCCCCAGCCTCCAGCAATCACTACTCCAGCCCCTGCTTCTATGAGTTTTGCCCTGTCCCCACAGACAGACACTTAGGTTGTCGCCATATCCTGGCTATTGTGAATAATGCTGCAATGAACATGAGAGTGCAGGTATTTCTTCAAGATCCTGATTTCATTTCCTTTGGACATATACACAGAAGTAGGATTGCTGGATCGTATGGTAGTTCAATTTTTCAATGTTTAGAGAACTTTCGCATTGCATAGTGGTTGTACAGAATACATTCCCATCAATAGTGCACAAGGGTTCCTTTTCCTCCACATCCTCACCAACACTTACCTCCTGTATTTTTAATAACAGCCGTTCTAACAGGTGTTAGGTGATATCCCACTGTGGTTTTGATTTGCATTTCTGTGATGATTAGTGATACTGAGCATCTTTTCATGTATCTGTTCACCATTGGGATGCCTATCTTGGAAATTTGGTTAGTCAGATCATGTCCAATTTTTAATCAGATTTTTTTTTGCTATTGAGTTGTTTGAGTTCCTCATATTTTACATGTTAACCTATTACCAGATATGATTTGAAAATACTTTTTCCCATTCCATAGACTGTCTTTTCATTTTGTTGAGAGTTTCTTCCATTGTGCAGAAGCTTTTTTGTTTGATGTAGTACCGCCTGTCTGTTTTCGCTTTTGTAGCTTGTACTTTTGTTGTCATATCCAAAATTTGTGGCTAAGAATGAGGTTAAGGAACTATTTTCTTATTTTTTTATGAGATTTTTTATGGTTTCAGGTTTTTATGTTTAATTGTAATCCATTTCAGGTTAATTTTTGTGATCAGTGTAAGATAGGAGTCTAATTTCATCTTCTGCATGTGATGGTTGAGTTTTCCCAGTACATTTTTTTGAAGAGACTATCCTTTTCCTATTGCATATTCAAAAATATACTTTTTGTCATAAATTGATCATACGTGTGAGTTTATTTGGGGGTTCTAAATTCTGTTCTATTAGTCTGTGTGTCTATTTTGATGCCAGTAATACACTATTTTGATTACTGTAGTCTGTAGTATGGTGTGAAATCAGGAAGTGGGATACATGCAGCTTTGTTCTCCTTGCTTTGTCTATTCAGGGTCTTTAGTGATTCCATAGAAATGTTAGCAATTTTTCCTATTTCTGTGAAGAATGCCATTGGAATTTTGATAGGGATTACATTGACTCTATAGATGGTTTGGGGTAGAATGGACATTTAACAATATTATGTGTTCTGATCCATAGACAGAGGATATTTCTACATTTATTTGTGTCTTTTTCAATTTCTTTCATCAATGTAATGTAGTTTTCAGTGTAGATTTTTCATCTCCTTGATTAAATTTGTTCTTAAGTATTGTTTTTGATGCCATTGTGAATGGGATTGCTTTCTTTTTTTCAGATATTTCTTTGTTAGTGTGTAGAAATGCAACTGAATTCTGTATATTAATTATGTATGCTAAAATTTTACTGAGTTCATCAATTAATTCCAATAGTCTTGTTGGTGTCTTTAGGTTTTTCTCTATATAAAATTATATCATCTGCTAATGAAGTAATTTTATTTCTTCCTTTTGATTTGGTTGCTTTCCTCTGTTGGCCTTACCATGGGCTGCTCGAGTGTCCTATGGCATGGCAGCTGGCTCCCCCCAAGAAAGTGATCTGAAAGAGAAAGAGAGAAAGATGAAGGAGAAAGGAGAGAGAGACAGAAAGAGAGGGAGACAGAGAGAGAGAGAGAGAGAGAGACACTCACAGTGAGAGAGAAAGCTCAAGATGAAAGTCTCAGTGTTTTATACCCTAATCTAGGAAGTGACATGCCATCCCTACTGCTGGATAATATTGTTCGCACAGACCAACCCTGGTGCAATGTGGGAAGCACTACACCGGGGTGCAAACATTGCTGTGGGGCTCACTGGGAGCTGGGTTGCATGTTTGTGAGCCAAGACTAACAGGGTATTCTGTGGCTTTTCACTATAGACATGCAATTGTTAATAATTCTTTTTCAATTGTTTTCTAGGTCATTAATATTTTACAAGAAGTACAGGTTTTTTATTCTTTTCTTCACTGGTCACAAACATTTCTAATTTCTTTTACTCTTCCATTTCAAAAAGTCTTCATTATATTTTTCTATAACTCACCAGCAGATGGAGCATGAAAACCTGACATTTTAATAACTACTTTCTTAGATTACATGTATTACCATCTTATAGCTATGGAAGAGTCCTCAGCATTGGTTTCATTTCTCGTCCCACAGATTTAAAAACAGTGGTCAGTCAGTACCAGAATCCAGATCTTTGGACTTCCTCCTACATTTCCCTGTATACCACCTACCTCAGTTGGCATGACTTGATATTGCCTCCTAAGAGCATTGAACTCAATTTCTTTTAATTATTTGTCCAGTTCTTATTGTGTTGAATTCATGCAAAGATGATTAAAACAGTCTCTGTCCCTTAAAAGATTACCATTTGGTTGAAGGGATTGAAAAGTAGCTAATAAATTCAATGCAATGCACTAAAGAGCGTACCTTAGTGTTTAGGGCTGTGATAGTTGAGGCCAAGTTGAGGCCATGTCGTGGGTGTTCAGATAAGAAGACTGTGGTAAGTACCTTAAAGAATTAGGAGGGTTTATCTAAGTAGAGTTGGGTGACAGAAGGTGCTCCTGCAAGAGGGCAAGCATAAGGAAAGATAGAAAGGACAGAATTAGCCTGTTGTCTATGGGAAATCAGGTAGTTCCATATTTCTGGTGTCAAAAGAAAAATTAAGATTAGAGTCACTCGAGTTCACTGAGTACTGATTGCACTGTCATAATTAGTGGGACAGCGGTCCTATAATCAGCTGGTAGTGACTTGGAGACGTCTTTGTTAGGCAGTCATTTAGTCAGCAGATAGTTTTTGAAAACATACGATGTGCCAAGCACTGTTCTAGGTGCTGGGAACACAGCAACGAATGACAAAGAGCAAGTCCCTGCCTTAAATGGAACTTACATAATAAATGAGGAATTATAGATGAAGAGAGGATGATAAGTGCTTTGAAGAAAACTAAAGCAAGGTAAGGGAGAAGAGAGTGTGGCAGTGGGTGATGTGTAACTTTAAATGAAGTTATTAATTAGAGTAAGCCTTATTCAGAAGCAGAGACCTCAAAAGTGATTTGTGGTTTAATAGACTGATGAGAAGATCACAGAAATCTTTTGAATTTCAAAGATGATGAAACAGTTATCACACGAGAAGCATAAGGAAGGCCTACAAATGTGAAGTTTCATGAGAGACAGCATGAATCATTTATACAATACAGCTTACACACACCTGTGTCTTACATGCACACACTTTAAAGAGAGTGAGCTTGCCAATACACTGATGCCCACATGAGGCCAAAAGTCTGGTGGCCCATGTCTCCTGAAGTTCATTTTAATGCTACCAAGGTTGTGCTTTGGAATTCCATGTCCATGTTTACGCATTGCTTTATTGACTATTAGTTTAGTTTATTAAGTTAACACTTGTGAACTTCAGTGAACTTGCAGTACTGCACTGGGTGTTCCTATGTCCATTTCCATGACAAACCAGTGGGCTGGCTGTATTGCGATATGGTTTACAGCAGATGACAAAAAATTTTAAGACTTTTACCTCTTTTACCTATGAAGATTGCATATCCCACTATACATAAAAATACAGAGAAGATCATCCTTTTAAACTTTGACCTGTTTGCTTCATATGTATATTGCCAGAAATATTTTATTACAAAAAATTATTGAGATATATAAATATATTAATTAGTACTTAACTCTATTTTCTCATTGTGGAAAAGATGAAAATACATTATGCATTCCTCTGAGGGGCTCACAATATAAGGCAGATCAGGAAATACTTGTAGTAAAGTTTCACATATTCTCTTTAATGTTAAAATTACATTTAATTTTCTCTCCATCTCAAATCTCCATGAAGGGCAGAGACTGTGTGTTTTATTCATTCATTACTATGCTTCTAGTTCTTGCTAAGTGTCTGACACAAATATTTAATGAATGAATAGTGGACTCTCATCTGAATTCTTGTCTTTGTTGATTATCTATATGAAAAAACCCCGGCATAAGTCAGTCTGGGGTTGTTTAGGTAAACTGCTGTGTGAAGTTCTATGTATGCTAAATCAAAGATGATGTTGGTGATACCTGTTCCAATTACTCCAATGCTGTGTTGCTACAATTGTTCTATTTGGAGCAGGGTAGGACTGTTAATTACTTTATACCCAAGTGGAAAATCGTTGAAGGGCATATCTCTACAAAGGCGAGGGTAGGGGGGATTGAAAAGCTGACTTTCAGGCTCCCTGTTGTCTTATGATTTATGTCTTTAACTGCCAGCTCCCTCAATATGTAAACACATGGTTCTTCCATGTTGATAAATCAAGTTAATTTTATTTATATGTTTCATAGTGTAATATCCCCTCAGGACACCATATTCTATTGATACCACAAGATAAATTTGGACAGACTTAGAAAAGGGTGCGTGTTTTTATGGTCTCTGTGAAATTTGCTGCTGATGTGGCAATATGAAAAACTGTTGTTTTTTTTTTGCACCAGAAACACTGTCTCTACACTGAAATGACAAAAAGAGAAAAAGTTCAATCCATCACCTCCACCAGTTCCTTTCGGATTCTTTACTACGATTTGAGAGTCACAAAGGGCGTCAGAGTCCAATGTAACATCTTTTCAATTAACTTTTCAGTTCCTGACCTGGACTTGAACATGCATTTTGATTTTCAATGTGTTCTTATAGAGGTATTATTGTTTAAAGTGGAACATATGCACCTCCTTTGGGTCCCCATTGAACATGCATTTTTATTTTAATATGTTCTTTTGGGGGTATTGTTTAAAGTGGAACTTAGTACCTCCATTGGGCCCAGGCACCTGTATCATACCTGAGCTGCCCTTGTTTCATAAAACCAGGCTCTGCCTTGATTTTATTCTCTCTCATCCGTCCCCTTTCACTTTCTTGGATTGGACAATCCTCCCACTAAACCCAAGCTGATGGTTGGGTACCAGCAACCTTCTTAGCTCCTGTTGATTCTTTGTCCTTAAGGATGGATCCTATTGCTAGCCTTCCACAATTAGCAGGGGAACAGGAGAGAGGACTTTGTAAAATATATGGACAAACTCTCTAGGACGAGTAAAATTGTTGTAGAGTAGAAAGAACATGGATTTTGCAGTCATACAGACCTGGTTTATATTTCAGAATGCCATTTCCTACCTTGTAATCTTTTGGCAAATTTCTTGATCTCTTTAAAATTTAGTATTGTAACTTGTGAAATAGGTACTAAGGAAACAAATTGGAGCTGCTGTTAATTTCTACCATATAACCCTGCTTCTGCAGCTCTGTTCATTCCCTGTTCTTCCCCTCGGTGGAAGACGTCTTACTTCTCCTTGCCAGCACACAGAGCAGGTTCCAGCTCACCTCACCCCCAAGCCAGCCATGCCTGGATGCTCGAGGTTTCCTACAAAAGACAAGCTCCAGGACAGCCTGCCAAAGAGATTGTTGAAAGCCATGCTTAGCTGATTCCTTGGAGGTCCTCTCCTGGATTTCCTTTAGACTTGGGCTGATTTTCACTAGATCTTATGCGCACAAGCATGTTCTAATTTACATGTCAAACTTATATTTCTCATTCTTTCTATTATTCGTCCTTTGGAACCCTAGTTAACAGCTTTAATTGATGGTTACAAGGCAATAGTGCTCTGTAATTTTCCACTCTTTCTAAATAGTGTGCTAGTTACTTTACAACTTCCCCTCTATACTATTAGCAATGTGTGTGTGTTTACTTAAGGACTGATGTATTATACAAACTGTCAAAATTTGGGGGACAAAAAGCAAATAAAATCTATAATTTTGTGAATGAAGCTAACCCATTTTGATGCTTTACAATATTTTGAATGTTGTTTTAATTGCATAGGGGAAGACAAAAGACTTTTGGGAGTTCTTATATTATTCTAACTCCAGAACTGTATTCCTGTTGATGTACTGGATGCCCTGCTGACTGGGAGTGGTGCAGAAGGGAGGATGCAATATGCAAATACACTAATCAGATCAATGCAAATCATAATAATACATTCCTTTCTGGGGTCTGGGAGACAGCTGTGTAAAAGAGTGATGATTTTTATTTTCGTAGGTTTGGATGAACCTCCTTAACAAATTCTGTTCTCCTTGATTTTGTGATTCCAGTACTGTTGTGCTTTACTTTATTTTTTCCCTTTTGGTTTTCTGGGACTACATATGGTGAAAGTTGGCACTTCAGGAATAAGTGGCTAGCTTTATTTTCTTCTCTTTGTGGCCAGTTGGATTTGGAACTTTTGTTTCCAATAACTTAGCTACAAAGCCATATGAGCAGAACTTTTGTGAGGTTTTCTGTGTGATCAAAGTGGGTGTTGGTAACGTGGCAACTGTCTCAAAAGTTTTCTTAGGAAAGTATGGATCATCATCTTTGGAGAAAAATAATTTCTGTTTCTAAGAGATTCAACACAGTGTTTTAGTTTACCACAGTTGACCATCATTTAATGTTTTGACAACACTTCTGGCTACTTGTTTTATATGGAAGAAATAGTACCAGTATAAAATAAAAAACAATAGTCAGATGGATACTCCCACTTTCCTAAAACTCTAGTAGACTGCACAGAGAGGAGGAAATGTTAGGAGTGGTAGTTACAAGTGTTCAGAGTCTGTGGACTTGTCATAAGTTAAGGGGAAAGCAAGAGGAGAGAAAAAGGAGAAATAACCTTGTGAATAAGGTTCACCAAAAGTGTTTCATTTTTTACAAAAGCAATAAAAAAGAAGGGGTTAAGGTAGTGTGAAAGGATTTTAATGGCAAGGTACAAGTGGTAAAATTGTATACTCCCTAATACTGAATTTTAGAAATAAAATTGTGCTGTATCATTCATTCCAAAGTGGAGTAATCTTTAGGGAACACAGGTCCAGACCACTCAGTATCATTTTGGAAAACAGTATTAATAAAGTAAATGTTTTTGGCACATATCTTATTTCTCATTTCCTGGGAGAGAGTAAATTATGAGAGTGGAAGTCTTTCTTTTTAAATTTATTTTTTAATTACGGTTGACACTGAATATATATTAGTCTCAGATGTATAACATAGTGATTGAATACTTATTTAAATTATGAAGTGATCACCCCAATAAATGTAGTACCTATCTCACACTATACAGAGTTACAATATTATTAACTACATTCCCTATACTGTATTGCACAGTTCTGTTACTATTTTTATAGCTGGCAATTCATACTGTTGATACCTTTCAACTTTGCATCCATCCCTCAACCCTCCTCCCATCTGGCGACCATTAATTTGTTGTCTGTCTTAATTTGTATATGTGTGTGTGAGTTTGTTTCAGTTTTGTTTGTTCATTTATTTTGTTTTTTAGATTCCACACGAAAGTGGAATCATATGGTATTTGTCTTTCTCTGACTTATTTCACTTAGTATGATCTCCTATCATTGTTGTCACAAATAGCAAGATTTCTCTCTTTTTTTATAACTAATTTTCCATTGTATAAATACACCACCTCTTCTTCATCCATTTTTCTATTGACAGACGTTTTGGCTGCTTCCATATTTTGGCTGTTATAAGTAATGCTGCAATGACCATGGGGGTGCACGTCTTTTTTCAAATTAGTGTTTTGGATTTCTTCAGATAAATACCAAGCAGTGGAATTGCTGGGTCATATGATGGTTATATTTTTAATTTTTTTAAGAACTGCCACACTGGTTTCCATGGTGGCTATACCAATTTACAATTCCACGAACAGTGCAGAGGGTTCCCTTTTCCCCACATACTTGTCAACACTTGTTTGTGATTTATTTATGATGGCCATTCTGATAGGTATGAGGTGACATTTCATTGTGGTTTTGATTTGCATTTCTCTGATGACTAGGGATATTGAGCATCTTTTCATGTCTTTCTTGGCCACTTATGTCCTATTTAGAGGAACATCTATTCATGCCCTCTCTCCATTTTTGAATCATTGTTTGTTCTGTTTTTGATGTTGAGTTGTGTGAGTTCTTTATATATTTTGAATATAATTTTTCTATTGGATATATCTTTTGCAAATATCTTCTCCCATTCAATAGGTTGTCTTTTTGTTTTATTATGGTTTCCTTTGTGGTGCAAAACCTTTTGAGTTTGATGTAGTTCCACTTGTTTATTTTTTCTTTTGTTGTCTTTGTCCTAGAAGACATATTAAAAAATATTGCTAAGACGAACTGACTATGTTTTCTTCTAGGAGTTTTATTGTTTCAGGTCTTATATTTAAGTCTTTAATCCACTTTGAGTTTATTTTTGTATGTGGTATAAGAAAGCAGTCTAATTTCATTTTGTTTTTTGCATGTGTCTGTCCAGTTTTCCCAACATGATTAATTGAGGAGACTATCTTTATACCATTGTATATTCTTACCTGAGTGGAGGTCTTTCTTGCTGAAACTCTGGAGGAACCTTTTTTGTGTCATGATTGCTAGAGGTAGGAGAACAGATAAAAGTGCCTGATATGGTTTCCAGAGATCAGATGCCTACAGGTAATTCATTACATTTAAATAAATGCACACTGAGCCCAATACATTTACCTCCTCATGTACATTTCTATGTACTTCTCTGCCTGTCATATGGATGAAAACTCAGAGAGCTCTACTCATGGCAAATGTAGGTAGTACTTCTCAAAAACAGATTTCTAAGAAACTGAAAGAAGAAATGAATGTACATTGAACAACATTAGTTGGTGAAAGAAGAAATGATACATATGACTAAAAATGAATGTTTTTGGAATTCCAAGTCCCACTGAGTATAATTTTTCAACCTCTTCCAATGCAATCCACTTCTCTCTATACCTGGTGCCACTGTTATAGTCCAGGCCAATGTAAATTTCTCTCTAAATTACTTTGATAATTTCTAATTAAACTCACTCATATTTGGCCTCTTCCTTTCCCCAATCCAATATCTGCACTGTAGCTATTGTCCTTTGGCTCCAGACCTTTTGGTGGCTCTGCACTCTCTGCTGGACAAAGTCAAATCTCCCGTGCAGCCAACAAGGCCGTCAGGACCTTTGCTGACATGCTGGCTCCACCTGACTGGTTTCTTAGACATCTTACTGCTTTGACCTCCAGCCTTGCTCTCTGATACATCACATCTTTTACCATTTATGGTTTTTCTCCTTAGAGTGACTTTTTATCTTCTTATTTTTCTTTATCTCACCTCTTCCCCCAGAGCAGTTCTTACATATTAATAAACAAAACACAGAAACAGGGTCTTATGGCTAGAGGATTGGTGATGAGAGACTTCTTTCAAGGCCATTATCAGGGTTATGGTGCTATCATTAGCTGTTTGTCTTAGTTTAGGCAGAAGGTTCCATCACAAAAACATCAAATACTATTTACTTGCTCTTAGTAGAAGAAAAGTATAGAGCAACTCAGCTGGAAAGGAAGGATCAACTACTAGATTCTTTGGAATCCTCTGTAGTACTTTTCACTTCAGCTTGGTGAATTTGGCTGTACCTCTGTGAATCCTGGCTTAAACACACTCATAATTGAGCTTTAGCAATGGGTGTAAATACCTTCTACAGCTTTCATAAGTCCACTAGGAAGGCCATGCAATATGTAGAATAAATGGCATAGACATTTCCCATTATCACATTTAAAAAGAGCTTATACAGTTCTATGGTGATACTGGGGGGAAGAGGGTAGGGGGAGGTGGAAGAGGGTAAGGAGGGGATAAATGTAATGGAAGGAGACTTGACTTGGAGTGATGAACACGCAATGCACATACAGATGATATATTATAGAATTGTATACCTGAGAGCCCGGCTGGTGTAGCTCAGTGGATTGAACGCGGGCTGGGAACCAGAGGGTCCCGGTTCGATTCCCAGTCGGGGCACATGCCTGGTTTGTGGGCCAGGTCCCCAGTGAGGACCATATGAGAAGCAACCATACATTGCTCTTTCTCCCTCCCTTCTCCTCTCTCTGAAAATAAATAAATAAAATCTTTTATATAAAAAAAAAGAATTGTATACCTGAAACCTATAAATTTTATTAACCAATGCTACTCCAATAAATTTAATAAAGAATATAATAAATCTGAAACTACCTATCATAACTGAACTAGAGATCAGACGTTGTTTATCTTTCAGGCCTTCCTGAGTAGGCTCGTTCTTCCTCCTTGAGCCCTTCTTTTTTCTCACTGCTCTGTAGGGTCCCAGCCCCTAGCCCAGATCTCTCTCATATACACCACAGGCCTTTCCCAAGAGATGCAGAGTCTTGAATTGAAGATGGATCATGATTATACATCTTTGTGACTCCTAGGCATAACACAAGGTACTTTATGAATATTTATTGAGTGGATAAGACTTTGATTCTTCTTAAGATCTTACGACTTTTGTATTCAGAACTATGAAGGCCAAATGATGTGATTGTTTTAAATTAAGGAAAATAACATGCTTTTCTCATACTTTATTACTTTCCTTGGGAGAACGGGTGTCCACCAGCACAGGCACATTTTTGTTACTGGTATTGTTTAACTGTTGACATGGCAACTATGTATTACTATGCAAAAAAAAACCAGACTATAGTTGTGTGCGCCTACATTTCTATTATAGAGAAGTTGAAGTTGTAAAATATCTGACTGGGACAGAATGTAAGACAGTGTGTAATTGAAAACAGGTAATAGACCCATTTGTTGCAGTAAATTTTATCAACCCCCCTTTCTCACTTTTTAATTCACTTCTGAGAAAGAATTTGTGTTCCCAAGAGTTTTATTATTTTTCTGCATTTGATAATTTAAAAAACTCATTGATTTATTGATCTGTACATGTGTAATTAGTTTTAATAACTTGCAGGTAATACTCAGTGAAGAAGTTGAGAGGTAGGAAAGGTGTAAAAAAATCAAGGTAAAAATTTTTTACTCATACTTACAATCTAGTTCGAGAGGTAAAATTCAAAACATAGTCTACTTAAACATTTATTGACTACCTATTTGGTGCTTAGAAATGATATAAAATATTTGCATTTAAAAAGGTGTTCGCCCTACTACAGGGTGAACAGATTCCACTGAAAGTAAGCATGTAAGAGTGTTTTGAAGGACTTGAGAAAATAAATCCACTATGAAGGAGAGGTAGTAGACATTATACCCAGGAGAATTAGCGATCCCAAAATTAAAGATCAAAAACAATCTGAAAAAGACTACAAAGTAAATATTTTTAAAAGGAGCAGAGATAAATAAAAGTTAACATAACAAAAGATTAGGGCTGCTTGGAAAATTCAAGCATTTTTGAAGAAGAACGAAATTGAAATTCATTATATAAAAAATATAATAAAAAAGTTCAGTGGATGGAGTCAATAGCTGATTAATATCAATTAAAATGGGAATCAGGGAGCTGAAGGACAGAGTTCAGTAAATTGCCCAGAATGCATAACAGTAAAATAAAATAATTTTTAAAAATTATGAGAGATGTTAAGATATAAAAAACTAGAATGAAAAGTCAGATCATTGAGGTATTCCAGAAAGAGAAAATAAAGGACATAGAGGGAAAAAAAGAATTCCAAGAGATAATGGCTGGGGAGTTTTCAGAATTGGAGAAAGCCATGAACCCTCAAATTCAAAAATCATAATGGGTCTTCAGCAATAAAAACAAAACCTGAAATATAAATAAACAAAAGTGAAAATACACATTAGGATGCATTATGGTGAAACAGACAAACAGACAAATACTCCAAAGCAAAACTCAGAAAGAAAAAGAGATTTCTTCTAGAGACATACAGTTAGCCTGCAAACAGGTTTCTCATTGACAACAATACTAACAATGGATATTAGATGAGAATATGACAGTATATTTAAAGTGCTGAGAACAAGCAACCATCAGTCTAGAATTCTACGCTATCTAAACAACCGTTCAAGACTGAGAACAAAATAAAACATTTAATTTTGTTTATGAGAAGGTTTGTTAGAGGCCTTCTGAAAAACTACTGGAGTTTTTTATTCTTCATTCAGAATGAAATCAATTAAAAAGTGGAATGCAAGGAACCATATCATGTAAAGAAATTTAATATCCAAATAAATTTATGAAAATTTACTAAAATAATGTCTAGTGGGAGACTTAGATAAATAGAACTAAAATACTAAATTAAAATAATATGAAATTTGAAATGCAGTAATTAAAATTAAAAATTAAACAATTCAGGGGCTTTGCATTATATGAAAGAAGGTATGTTCAAAGAAGAAATAGATTATGTAGCCACACAATAGGAGTAAGGGTAGATTAAAGAAATTGGACTAATCCAACAGAAATACTGATTTAGTAGAAATAAAATATATAACTTTAAAACATAGAGTAGAAAAATTGGAATGAAGAAAATTTGATGAAACCAGTAGAAGTAATAAATGCAGAAGGACAAAAGTTAAATAGGCAAAAACATGACAGATGATCGAAATAAATCCAAAGAGATGTATCAACAATTACATCTTCCTGATGATAAGCAGTGATGATCAGATTGGGTTAAAAGTAAATCATAAATTCTTTCATTTATAAAAGCTGACAGTTCTATTAAAAAAGGTTGATTGTAAATTAAAAAAAAAACAAAACCTCAAAACTCAGGGCTTCTATTTTGAGAAAAAATGTTGTATTTTACCAAGAATAGTCATCTTCTTTCCTCTTCTTCTCCCTAAAATCATGTATTATTAATTTGTATTGCCATACATACACATAAACTGAAGAATGACAAGATGAAAAAGATACCATTTACAAGAGCAAGAAGAAAAAGAAAAAAGAAAAAAGAAAAACAGTAAGATGCCTAGGAGTAAGTCTTATGTGTTCACGACCTGCACGGAAAAATTATAAGGGTTTCTTAAAAATATATCAAAAATATATTAAAAAGATTTGGAGAGACATTACATTGAGGACACTTTTCCTGGTTTGCCTTCTTACTGTATCCTCACGTGGTGGAAGGGGCTAAGGATCTCCGTGGAGCCTCTTTTATAAAGCTCAAATATCATTTTTGAGGGTTAAGCCCCAGAGGCCCAACCTCCTGGTACCATCATCTTTGGGCATCAGTATTTCAACATAGGAATTTCGGGGGGACACAAACTTTCATATCACAAGACACATCGCGTTCATGAGTGGAGACTCAATATTAGCAGGATGTTGCTTCTTTCCCCTTCCATCTGTTAGGTAGAACTGTATGAAATTGTCATCTTTGGAGTTCAAAAACAGTTTAATATCCATGTTAAAGGTTTGAACTAATACATGAGGGGGGACCCAAAAAGAAACAGAATTTATTTGTTAAAAATTCTGTATTTATTCTTACATGTTTAAACTTCAGTCACTTTTAAAGTACTCTTCACTTGATGCAATACACCTATTGATACTTTTTTCCACTGCTCAAAACAGTTTTTGAACTCATCAATTTTGATGCGTTGTTGTACTTCTGCTGTTCTTTGTTTTACCTCATCTACATCAGCAAAATATTTCCCTGTGAGGATATTTTTCATCTAAGGAAACAAAAAAATTACTCAGGGCGAGATCAGGTGAATAGGGAGGGCAGGGCACAGGGGTCATGCTGTTTTTGGTCAAAAACTGTTGAACACTCTGCACAGTTTGGGCAGGTGTGCTTGTGAAATGAGCAAACACATTGAAAGAATCTTCCAAAAAAAAAAATTCATTGAAGCGGAACACAGTCTTTCTCATGACAACGCCAGCTGGCGCACTGATACAGATGGGTTCCTAGAACACTCACCTAGTGGGGGAAGTCTGTACTACAAGGGGACCACCCTTCAGAAGACAATTCCATTTTTTTGGGTCCTCCCTTGTATAAGTGCATTTATAATTCAAAGTAAATAGGGTTTGTATAGGAACTTGACATGTTGATTTCTATAATTTATATGGAAAAGCAAAGGCTGAAGGGCATACAAGACAATGCTGAAGTACAAGAGAGCAAGGGAACTTGCTCTGTCACGTATCATAGTTCATTACCCAGTAATAATAATTAAGATAGTTTATCACTGGCCCAGGAAGGGACAATTAAACAATGGAACAGAACAGAGTTCCCGAAGTGTTCCATGCTTACATGCCTATTTGGAGCAGGCTTCATCACAGATACTTGAGCAGTGTATCAATAAATTGCTGGGACAATCCTAAAATGTGAAATCTGAAATCTGCCAACAGTACTAAGCTCTTCAGGAACAAGAAGAGATGCTGATCTAAGGATATTATAAGAAGAGCAGTCAAAGCCATTGATGCAAAAGTGGCAGGCGGGTTTTAATGCCTAATATCTGCCTATCCTGTGGCACAGAAGCTGTTCTTTAGTGTCTAAGTTCGGTCCAGGTCCTGGTAAAATTCTTTTTTTTTTTTTTTTGAATCCTTATTTCCTAGATTTCTTGTGTATGGGCTTTAGACCCTGGGTACAGTTGGAAGGTAAGGATATCCCGAGGTCTCAAGACACATGAGAAGGGTTGAATAGCCTCAGGAATCATTAGCTTCTGGTAAAACAAACTTAGTTCAGGAATCATATCAGAATATTCAGAGTCTATCACATGCCAGTGACCCTTTCCCACCCTTTCTGCACATGTCTAAATGTCGGTTTGCTTTTATTAGTGAAAATAAGATGTTCTATGAAAAGTGAATCTGGTGTGACAAATATCAGGCTAAAGAATTCCAAAGGAAAATAAAATATTTTGTTATTATTTAGTCTCTTAAAATAAGTATAAAATGATAAAGCTGAACTCACCAAAATGATGTCTGAAATCTTAAACCAGGTAATTAATAAAATTACTCTTGCTGAATAGCATGCATGGTAAAGAAAATGCTATCTATTTGGGCATCATAAAAGGACATACAATTACATTGAACTATTACATTATTAGCAATATAAATGAGTTAGCTAGAAAGAGAAAGGATGTAAAAACATTTGATAAAAATTAAAATATGCACAAACATCATTTCCATAGATCTATTGACTGCCAATGACTAGCTTCAAGTAGAAAGTGAAAGAAACTTACCCATTCCAAAGGGAAATCTGTACTAACTCTCCTGCCTGCATGCCCCAAAGTGTCCAAATAAATGTCTGAACCATGCTTCTACAGTTTAGATTTGAAACTCAAAAAATTGTTATGATAGATGTGATTAAATCTCAAACTAAATCTAATTGAAGAACTTGTAGCAGAATTAAGATTTCAAATTTACCACAGATCCCAGAAGTTTACAGCCCTCACATGAATGCATTCCACTAAAAAACAAACAAAACAGTTTTTCAACATAAGAAGTCCTTTGAGTTTCAAAAAAATCCACCAAAGCCAAGTAAATACTTCGTCATGCAAATCCACTACTTTCCGGAAGATGGCCAGTCAGCGGCACGCATGGATGATACCAAAGAAAGCAGAGACGGTTTTCATCTTCTCAGCAGGAAAGATTCCTCATGCCACAGATTAAATAACCCCCGCCTTCCCATACATCTTGAGAAGGGGCATTTTATAGATTTTTAAAATGATGTTTTAAATGAAACAGATTTCAGATACATTCCTTTTCCTGTGCCTGCTGAATCTTTAGATTCTGAGCAGGTTTTCTCGCTTTGAGAATACGGTAAAGGAGAATGAAATAGCACATAAGGTTTCTGTAGCAAAGATCCTCTAGAACACCAGCTCTGGTCTAGGTGGGAGGGAACCCTGAAAGAAAAACTGTTTTTGGATGGAAATGCACTTTGAAGCAGAATATCACCTTACTAATTGAATCTTAACCTATTTTTTTTTCTAGTGGTTTTGCTACACTAAAAATGTTAAATAAATGTTTTTAAATAAAAGCTTTATGAGAATGGAACATGAGAATTATGGAAGGCAGATATATTTACAACTTATGGAGTCATCAGAATTCTTTTTAATGCTTGAATTGTTAGGCTGGGGGCCAGAACGCCAGAACTTTGATTTCTAACTCAATCCATTTGACTCTGTAAGTCTATTAATCTTTTGTATCTGATGACTAGAATACCTAAGAATTCTGCTAAATCATCCATTAGTTTCCATCCTGAAACTAATGGATAAATTCTTCATTCTATCGATATGTGTTTTTCCTTGTTTGGTTACAAAAACAATTTGATTTTACTTCTTTTATTTATTGAAGAATAGTTTAATAAAAAAGAACACAGCAATGGTGACTTCCCTGAATAGCAAAGTTATTGGATAGAACAAATTTACTAGTTTTCATGTAAGAAGAGTTTAAATAACATTTCTTAACTTGCCTTTTAAAATTTGTTTTGGAGATCATCGTTTGTTGAAATAAATTCTACAGTTGATCAAGATATAAAAATTCAATGAGGAAAACAGATGTGTTGAAGATTGTTTACAATAAGATGCTACTGTCATCTTCCCATTTTTTTCTCTATGAATAGAGGCAATTGATGTCCAATTAACAGTTACTCCTTATTTTTTTTATGAGATTGTCATAAATACAGAAAGAGTCTTCCACAGTTCTCTCCTGGGGTTTTGGGATAAGGATTTGATAACCAACATTTAAGGAACAGATAAAATTATAGGTCACCAATAATTTGCCTGCAAAGGAGAAATGAATGTAAGCAGATAGTCTTGTACACAATAGGTGCTCAATAGGTGGTAAACAGATGAATGAATGAGGCAAATACAATATTAGTTTATTGTAGTGAATATTTTTATGTTTTAGGTTTGTTATAATTCAGTAGATTTGGAAAGCATTGGAGAAGGGTTTGTTGATACCCCCTCTTCCCATTGCAAGCAACAAGTTTAAACACTAATTTTGGTATATTACCTCCTTGATAAATCTCTTCAGTGAATGTATTGGCCTCAGGATAAAATAAAAACTTATTAGCCTTCAAAGTAAAGCTCTCCAAAATCTGGATTCACCCATTTTATTCAACCAAGTTTATTACTAATAATATATTCACTCTGACTTCATTTCCCCCTCACCTAACTACTTTTTTATCCTCACCTGAGGACGTGATTATTGATTTTAGAGAGAGGGGGAGGGAGGGTGGGAGAGGGAGAGAAGAACATCAACTGGTTGTCTCTCGCATCCACCCCAACTGGGGACCAAATCTGAAACCTAGGCATGTATCCTGACCAGGAATCAAACCTGTGACCTTTTGGTTTACAGGATGATGCTCTAACCAACTGAGCTACATTGGCCAGGGCTACATTTTTTTAAACAATAAAAAGCAAACAAGCAAAACAAAAACAAAAATAAAAACAAAACTGCTACTGATTTCCAAGACTGAGTTTTTTTGGTTACACTCACATATTTTTCTCTATCAAAATCTACCAGCCTTTTAAGCAAGCATTTTTGTTTAACTTTGAGATGTCTTGCTTTATAAGAAGGCTCTGCCCAGACTTAGAACACTGTGAGAGTGTTGTGCCCAGAACTGAGCTTTTGCTGGTCCCTGCAAACCACCTGGCTCCCCACTGCTCTCTCGGAGCTTCTCCCTTGGAGCCATTGGTAAAAGCCCGTTCTCTTCAGAATCTCACAGCATCAGTCTGTCCCGTTTTCCTCCTTTTCTTATTGATGTCATTTACTGATTTCTCAATCATTTCCCCTCACTCTTTGAAGTCCTTGACAACTTTGAGATAGCATTCTGTCTGACACTTGTCCTCTCTACCTCATCTCCTGTTAGAGTTGAAAGTTTCAGTGCACTTGCAGACAGCAATCAAGTTTTAAAATTCTAGCCTTCTTTTTCTCTGGTTAATTTTGTGTCCACTCCGTTGGAGCCATGTACTCCCATAGCTACACCATCACTACTTTTGATGTATGGATATTTGACCACCAAAATCTCATATATTTCACTCTGACCAAAATGTCTTGTCTCGTAGGCTTTGCTTCACCTTTGCTATTTTTATAGCTGCTCTCAGAACAGCTAGCCCCAGGATTTCTCTCATTTTCTCTCATCACTTAACTTTCTATCGGAAACTACCTTTCTTACTCAGCCTCACTCTATGGGGAGAATAGCATATGACCTATTTTCCCTCTAAGTACCTGATTTCTTATACCCCTGTCCGCCCACAGTACCAGTAGCATTTGGTAATGCAATCCAAAATCAGAGTCATACTCCTTTTTCCTGACACCTCTATGTGGGTGGCTGAAGGCCAGTAGTTCAAGTCATGCACGGAGCAGTTTGGTCCTGCTCAATTATATGAGCTTAGCACTGTGCAGAGTTTTTTTTCCTATAACTTTGGCTAACTTTATTTCTCAGGTCCTTTTAGATCTGCCAAATGGAATCATATAATATGTAGTCTTTTGTAAGTAGCTTCTTTCAGTTAGCATATTTTCAAGGTTTGTCCATGTTGCAGCATGCAATCATGTGTTTTTGACCTTTATTTTATTAATTTGGTATGTTACATTAATTGATTTTCAGAAGCTGAAACAACCTTGCATTTTTAGAATAAATCTCACTTGATCATGCTGTATAATCCTTTTGTTATGTTGCTAGATTTCGTTTGCTGGTATACTTTTGCAAATATTTTATAAGATATTCTTCTGTGATTTTCTTTTCTTGTGATATCTTTGTCAGTTATTCTAGTGTGTATTTTTAACTTTTAAATTGATATACAATAAATTATAATTAATATAGAATAGATTAAACATGTCTAAAGTGCACAGTTGCTGAGTTTGAACATAGGCATAGCCTTATGAAATCACCACCGCAATCCGGATAACGGATGTACCTATTGTTTGGAGGCACTTTGTGATTCCTCTCTCCAGCCCTTCTTCCTCTCCTCCATTTTCAGGAAACCACTGATCTGCTTTCCATTACGGTGAACTAGAATTTTATATAGATTGAATCATAAAGCATAAGTCCTATGCAGTTCAACAAAAATTTTATAATCAGTTTGTCAGTTTCTACAATAAAAACCTGTGGGGATTTTGATTTAATGGTGTTACCTATAGTTTTTTTTTTAAAAGTATACTTTTTAGATATATTCTCTTTTGTGACTGGTTTTAACTGGTTTCCTTTGCAAAACTCTTCCTTTGTAATCACTAACTGAATTCTATTTCCCGTCTGCCTCTATTTCCTTGGGCATTGGGCTTGATCTTAGTTTCTTTCATCTTTTGCTTAGCCGTGATCTGATCTCCTTCAATCTCATCTTTTATTTTATTCTTTTGCCATTACTCATCATGAAGAACAAAAATGTAAGTCTGTATGAATTTCCCAAAGGATGACATTCTGAGTACAGGAATCTAGGATAGGCCTGTAACTTAGAGATGCTTTCCTTTATTGCAGGGTTTGGATCCTCAAGAGAACTGTGGGATGTACTCATTTATACTTCAGGGGACATTGCCTTGAAAACCATCTTGGGAAACAGCAGGGTATAAATAATAAATAAATAAAATATCCTTCCAGTTACCAGTCTTTGATATGCCAGGTGTGGTTTAAGAAACTTCTGATAAATCCTGGATATGGGGCATTAAGGCAGATCTGTTATCTATTATTAGAGCCTGGATATAGGAAGCCCATTTTTGGATGGTTTCTTCCCCCTGGGTATCCTGAACTGGGTGTTAAAGAGTGAAACATATGTTTTAGATGTGGAAATTCATGAATAAAATGGCCTTTGGGTAAGCCTAGGTATTTTAAACATCTGGTTCTCAAATGCAGAAATCAACATTCTATTTCTCTTGATATAAGAACCATCACACAGGCAGGGGGACTCCAGGGCCATGGCAATAGCCTTCTAACTGGTTTCATTGCCTTCATTCTGTTCTCATATTATAATATTTTAATATTTTTATTTTCCTGAAACATAATATGATTGTTTCTCTCTAATTTTAAACAATTAGTCTCTGACAGTCTTCTATTTCCTTCAGGTTAGTGTTCAATTTCTATCATTTGGCATTAGAAGTCTTTTACTGCTTGTTTTCTTTTACCCTCTGCATCTCCGACAAGTCTCTATACAAGCAGTCTATGCATTTCCACATCTCTGTATCTTTGCTGCTTCTACTTTTTCTGCCTACAATACTTTTCCACTTTTGGAATTATATCCATCTTTCAGTACTCATGTCCAATGTCACCCTCTGTGAACTCTAACCCTTTCTGCCACCTCTTCTGGCTATTCTGGAGTTAGAAGAGGTAGCATTTACTATATCCTTATTAAGAAGTAGGTACTATTATTTTATACCTCTTGTTAGTTAACAGACTCACAGCTGGTAAATGGCAGGATTCAATTGCAGCATTTCTCACTCTAGCACCGATACTCTTTCATCTATTACTCAAGTCTTTTATTATGTCACTTCCAACTGATGGTACTGCATTTGACTTGACCACGTTTGCTATGAGAGTAGAAATTTTATTTGTCCAACAACTGGACCACAAGGCCCTGCAGAATGCCCTATATCACACATATTTAATAAATAAAAAATATATTTGACAAATTCTTTCTGGTTATTCCAGGCATCTACTTAAACTAGCCTAAACAAAAAAGACGAGTCTATTACAAAGACCAGAGTGATCTCAAGAAATTGGAGGGTAAGAAATGAAAAAGGGAAAAGGTGTCAGAAAACAAGGCAGCCATGCTTTGACGTCTCTCTCGGGAGTCACATCTTTTGTATCCTCTTTTGAACACTTTCTCTTTCCCTCTCCTCTCTCTCTCTCTCTTACTTTCTGACAGGAAGTGGCTGTTCCATTCAGGCAACATTTTCTATGTGTCCCACAGCCAACAACTAACTGGAATTTCACTTCCCCAATTTCAATTCATGAAAGAGGAAATCTGAATAGGGCAGGTACTCACCCTTGGTTCACCCACACATAGTCAGAGGACAAGAGATACTCTCAAATGACCTCGTAGTTGTAGAGACAGCTCTCAGGGAAGAGGGACTTAGGCTAAGAAGCAGATACCTCTAAACTAGTACTTGCTTTAAGTTAATGGTGATATCTTGATAAATTCATGTTTTATTTGCTATGTTTATCATGTGTTATTCAGTAAGAATGATCTGATTTGTTTTTCTTACATGAAACTGTGGACAACAGAAGATGAGTGTGAATGTTTCAATCCCAGAGCCCTGTTTCTTAAACTTCATTGAGCAAGACAACAGCAAAAACAATACCTTTGTTTTGAGATAAAAGATTGTCCTTATTGTCTATGTTTGAAAATACTTTGTACTTGGTGGCTGGGATTGTTTAAAAAGCTTGACTACAGTGTAGTGCCATCCATGCTCTCAGTGTTAATCAGTGACTGGATCCCATGCAACGCCACGTTTCTTTTCAGCAGGTGTCCGAATTTTCCAAGGAACAGCTAATCTCTTGAAGAAACCTGCTTGGATGCAGATGATGTAAATCCATCTCAATGTATCTCTCAAGGTTTTATCAAAAGCTATGTGCAATTTTCCTGTCTCTGACAAAAAGTGAAAAGAAGTTGTTATTCTCACTGCTTACCTCCTTGGTAAGTTGGTGGTTCCTCACATAGAGGATTTCTCCCTCCACTTGAGTGAAGTGTCAGATATTTTCCGTCTTTGCAGTAGGGACAGCAGCCAGATCTACCACTGCGCAGTGAGCCGTGCCAAAGAGAAAGATGTCCAGGAGTGGACCACAGATTGCCTTCCAGGACTTTGGATCATTGTTCGTTAATTGAGTGCTGACATGTGTTTGCCTCTCTGTTAAGTGAGAGAGAAGAAACAGACTCAGCTTTCTGCATTCAAGGTCTGAGTCAGTCAGACAGTAGGTTGAAATATCCTGACGGCTGCATCTCAGGTACTAGCTGTTTTACTTTTATGGTATAAGTTCTCATGCAATGAGGAAATTATAACTTAATAGCATTAAGGAGGTTAGAAGTTCAAAAAATTTCAGAGGTGGAGAGTAGTTTCCTAATGAAAAAGAAATTAATCCTTCTCTTTTCCTTTTGTCATCTAAATTCTCTCTTCTCAACTTCAGTAAACTAATTTGGCTTGAGCCCAGATTCATTTTATTTCCCTCGAGATCTGTGGTTCTTCAATATTAGTTCAGATTCCTTGCCTGTGTGATAGGAGGTGAGACTGGGTGACAGCCAAACTGAGTCTTCATCATATAACCATGCCTTGCAAATGCCAATTATTCTAATTGGACTATCTCTCCTGTTAACAAGTCTCTTTGTTTTCTCAGACAGCTATGTAAGGAATTCTCCACAAGTTCTTCCAATCTCATACGACCCAGATGTTGTCTATATAAGGATAAAAATGTGAAGAAATCTTCAAAAACTCAAAACAATTTTAGATTGTTAGATTCCCCTGAGGCAGGATAGCTTGAGGATATGCTACCTTCAAGTTTGTGGTAAGTGACAGATGAATTCAATAGAATTATTTCTTGGAACAAGTATCACTGATTTGGAAAAGAACTAATTGCACCTACACGTTATTCTGATTCCGTGAAGATGAATATATATTTGTTTATTGTACTGAGGATAAAGAAAGATAAAATTAAGGTACAGAAAATAGGTGTCAAAGGGAACAAAAATTTTAGTGGTAGGTATAGTGGAATAAGGGGTTACAGCTAAAAACACAAAGGAGGAATTTTGAGTTTCTTTTTTTAAATAATTATTTTATTGTTCAGTTACAGTTGTCAGCACCCCCCCCCCACTTCACCCCCAAACCCAGCCAAACCCACCTCCCTCCCTTGCTTCCAACTTTCCTTTTGGTTTTGTCCGTGTGTCCTTTATGGTAGTACCTGAAAACCCTTCCCCACATTATTCCTCCCACCTCGCCTCTGGTTACTGCCAGATTATGGTTAATTTCTATGTCTCTGGTTATATTTTGTTTGCTTTTCTCTTTTGTTGATTATGTTCCAGTTAACAGATCATATGGTATTTGTCCCTCACCTCCTGGTTTATTTTGCTTAGTATAATGTTCTCCAGTTCCATCCACGCTGTTGCAAAGTGTATAAGCTCCTTTCTCCCTGCTGTGTAGAATTCCATTGTGTAAATGTACCATAGTTTTTTGATCTACTCATTTACTGATGGGCACTTAGGTTGCTTCCAGCACTTGGCTATTGTAAATTGTGCTGCTATGAATATTGGGGTGCATAGGTTCTTTTGGATTGGTGTTTCAGGGTTCTTGGGATATAATCCCAGCAGTGCAATAGCTGGGTCAAAAGACAGTTCCATTTTTAGTTTTCTGAGGAAATTCCATACTGTTTTCCACCGTGGCTGCACCAGTCTGCATTCCCACCAACAATGAAGTAGGGTTCCCTTTTCTCCACATCCTCTCCAACACCTATCTGTTGCTTTGTTTATGATGGCCATTCTTACAGGTGTGAAGTGGTATCTCATTGTGGTTTTAATTTGCATCTCTCTATTGGCTAGTGATGTCTCTGTGCCCTCTGTACATCATCCTTGGAGAAGTGTCTGTTCAAGTCTTTTTGCCCATTTTTTAATTGGGTTGTTTGTCTTCCTGGAGTGGAGTAGTGTGAGTTCTTTATATATTTTGGAGATCAAACCCTTGTCCAAGGTATCATTGGCAAATATGTTTTCCTATATAGTTGGTTCTCTTTTCATTTTAATGCTGTTTTCTTCAGCCATGCAGAAGCTTTTTAATTTGATGAGGTCCCATTTGTTTATTCTTTCCTTTATGTCCCTTGCTTTAGGGGACATATCAGTGCAGATGTTGCTGTGTGGAATGTCTGAGATTTTCCTGCTGATGTTTTCCTCTAGGACTTTTATGGTGTCATGACTTATATTTATGTCTTTTATCCACCCTGAATTTATTTTTGTGTATGAGATAAGTTGGCGATTGAGTTTCGTTTTTTTGCATTTCGCTGTCCACGTCTCCCAACACCGTTTGTTGAAAAGGCGATTTTTACTCCATTTTATGCTTCTTCCCAATTTGTCAAATATTAATTGTCCATAGAGACTTGGGTTTATTTCTGGGCTCTCTGTTCTGTTCCATTGATCTATGTGTCTATTCTTATGCCAGTACAAGACTGTGGAATTTTGAGTTTCTCAAATAAAAAAATACTTAGGACCATCAGGTAAATATCACTTTACTGCCAAATTATCTTCATGGAAAATATTTTTTTCTTATATGTTGATGCAGAAATGAAAGATATAATTTCTTTGCAAACCAATTGTGTATCTTGTGACTGTTTTCTTCTATAGAAACAAAATTTTGGCTGAAATTTTTGTTTTTGGCTTGGTAGTTATATATTTCTTGTGCAGCTATTATGCACTGGAGGTTTCTAGGGCTGGGACTAGAGTATATCTCCATTTCATTCCTATGATGTCCACACTCATCACACTCATCACCTCAATAAACACGGACACAATTGCACTCTTGATAGAAGGCAAACTTAATTCATAGATTTTAAATATCCATCTTCAATATAGCTCTAATGTTGAACAAGATCAACCTATATCAAACCATATTCTTGATTCTTCCCACAATAAAAATATTTTGGCAGCAGAGCTGTGGTGGGATTTGAGTTTGTTGTAAGTTGACTAGTATGGATGTCAATCCAAAGACCACTCAGTGTAGCAGAGAAGCCCTTGGGATTTTGAACACATTGGAATCTTCCTCCAAAAGCATCTATAATGAACAGTTATTTTGAAAGCATTCCCTGCAGTTCATGCCTTAATTCAATCATCTGGGAATAGGAAAGCAGATCCCTCTCAATACACCACTAACTTGGATTTCTATGGTATTATGCACAATCTTCTCATTTATTTTTACAGCAATAGAGTGGTTTCTGAGCCAAGTTCTGCAGGCGTTTGGGGGGGAAGAAAAGGGTTTAGATGGTTCTAAATTCTTGAAGTAACAATCGACATTTGTTATTTTTTTTGCTGTTCTTCAGAAATGAAAACAAACAGTAAACTATACATCTTAGAGCAGAATGCAATTCTTGGGGTCTTGGCTCATTTTGGCAAAAATCAACCCCTTTGATTCAAGAATGTTTTGTTTGTACCACTGCCCTTTAAATACTATTGTCTTTATCCTGAGAATTGCTTCTCTAGCTTTTTACAAGTTTGCTTTGCTACTTAGAACCAGAAAATTAGAAAAGAGAAATGAAACTCTGTAGGAAAAGTAGATTATATGACCTTGCAACATTAATCATGGCGATGCTATCCATCATCTCCCTTAGCATTTGCTTGGAGCCTTCACAGAAGTGACTGCTTTTTATTAACACCCTCTTTTCCTAGTGGAGGTAATTTATTAGAAAAGGATTCTGATTTCTGAAGTTTTTGTTAGTTCTCAGATATATATGCAATAAATTGTTATATAGGTACGAGGTAAGTAAACATATGCTGATTTTTAAGAAAAACACTATTATATATATACATGAAACTCTAGTGATCTAGAACTTTTCTGTTATTTACTCATAATCTTTCCCCAAATCCTTTTCTCTTTTTTTAAATTTTAAATGATAAACTATGGCCTTCAGTATTTATCATGCAGTGGAGATAAATTGTTGACAAGGTGCATTTTAGATCAAGCAAAGTACTCATTTACTATATAGTTATTAGAAAGGGTGAAAATGATGGTATGAAATAATTCTCCAAGAAGCCTAAATAAGTAAAAATGGCTAAATAACAAAAACTTCATTATGAGAAATTCCTTTCCTATATATAATAAATCCCATAAATTGCTTTTATTAGGATTATTTTTTAACAACTTAACATTTTTAATTTCAACAAGTCACTTCCAAAATAGAAAGCATCACAAATATTTCTGTTCACTATCTAGCTGAATTAGAGCCATGTAAATATGTTTTGCTATATCCAAGAGCAATGTAAGGAGAAAGGGTTTATGATTCTGCAACAAATTAAAAACAGCAAGGAAAAAAGGTAAGCTTTGTTTCCTAGTAACAATCTACTACAGAGGAAATTTTACAGCTCTAGGATTCTAAATTATTTTATTCTAAGGAGAATATGGACTTCTGACACAGTAAGGAAATTAGATTTCCTGTTGGTATACACAACATCTTTTCTAAGGCAAAAGGGAATGCTAATTAATTGATTAATCTGTCTAAAATTAACCAATTGTTTCCTATATTTATCTTGGTTTGCAACTTTGCTCTTCAGCTTCTGAACTGAAAATTGAAATTGCTTCAACTTCACTTAGGAAATACTTTAATTTTAGCTTTGACTTTTCAATATAAGAATGCATAAAAATGAAAAGTTGATAGAATTAAATTTAACTTTAGAACAAAATAATCAATAATTGGCACATAATTCCCAGAACGTTAGGTCTCAAGTAGATTCAAAATTAGTTAAGAGTAGATGTTCAAAGTAGTGATGAAAAGAACATGATAAGTTAAATTTTGTTCTTTTAAGGCAATGACTATGTGCCAGAATTAACAGGGACACATCTGAGGCAGTCCTTACATAAAGCTATAAGCTTATGGATGTGGTAAGGTTAAATATAAAGGATTATACCTTAGATGTTTTGATGTAATCACCATTATTAAAGAATAATGGCCAATAAGGAATCACAATCCATCTCTGCCATTCTTTCCTGGAAGTCCAACTTGACTTTTATTGAACCAAAGTTGAAAGTTATTACCATATTCTGCCTCACCTGCTAAAGTTCTAGTAGATGTTTAGGAAACTGGATGAAGAAGTGAGTGAATAAACTGTAGTTCTAAAAAAAAAAAAAGAGGGGTCTGAAAGAACATATGAACCTTCTTTTTATTTTCAAAAATTATTACAACTGCTTCTCTCTTGAACGTTTTTCACTACAAACTTAACTCATACATTCAATTTTCAGTGGGTGCACTTGTTAACACCGAGTTAAAAGGTTTAAAACTCCGTTTCACTTTAAATGGCTCTCCTAAATATTTCCCCCAGAAATTATAATTAAAAAACTCATGTCCCTTGGAATCTGCAACACTGAACAAGAGAGTGACTGGCTACAATAATATTGGGTAAGTGAGTTGTGTTGGTGCCGGGATTTAAAAATGATGCAGAGAATATGTTTCTGTGAGATCTCTTCTTGTTTTCTTGAACTTTTCTAGGTCAATATCTTTTGTTGATCTGGGTAATAATTAAATTTTTGAAAAGTATAGATTGTGCTCCCAGGAAAGACACTCTACTCCCTCTCTAAATTAGTGTGGGCTTACTCCAACAACATGCCCGATTGCCTGTCAGCTGCAAGTGAAATTTGGCTTATCAAATGGCTTTAGCACACCAAAAAATAAAATGAAATAGAAACCAGAAGTTAATGAAAATGTCATCCAATGGAATTCTTCGGAGAGAAATGTCAGCAAAGTGAATTTTCTTCCAATGTCTAGAGACACTATGATTTTGTTCTACCTTCAGGGAAGGAGGAAACTTATTTCCTGTACAGTCATCCTCGACTTGGCAAACCATGGGGAAGTTGGTGTTACTCTAGGCTCATACTCTGGGTTTGGTGTTAATTTAGCATATTCCTAGTCTGAGGCTTGGACTTGTATCAGAGAAGACCTAAATTGACCCTTCATTTTTCCTTTTTCAGATTTTCAGTACTCAGGCTGGTTTTGATGTTGAAATTGGTCTTTGGAGGTGAGAAAAGAGAAACATTTGTTTGTCTGGAAATTTTCTTAGTCATAGTTTCTATGAAAGGAAGAGTGACTTTTTTTGACATCAAGTTCAAGTCACATTAGCACTCTATGGAGTGACAGTTACAAGCTGACTGCTTTTTGGGCATGATATTTGGACACATTTCAGTCAATACCTGGAACAAATTTTTACACCTTGTTTTTTTGTTGCTGAAATATGAGAGACCGGTAGGTCTCAGTGACCCAAAAACCAAGAGCTGAGGCACAGTGAAGCTGATGATGCTGAAATGTCACTTCAGCAATGTCAATGATCGTAATAATTTCTGGTGTTATGTTTTACAGTTTAAAAGCACTTCTTGTAAATAAACTGATACATCAAGGCAATGGAATATTATTCAGTGCTAAAATGAAATCAACTATGAAACTATGAGAAGACATGGAAAACATTAATGCATACTACTAGGTGGAAGAAACTAATCTGAAAATGATACATACTGTGTGATTCCCACTATATGACATTCTAGAAAAGACAAAACTGTGGAGACAATAAAAAGATTAGTGGTTGCCCAGAGTTAGGGCATAGGAAGGGATGAATAGGTGGAGCAAAGAGAATTTTTAGGGCAGTGAAACTATGTCGTAAGGTGCTATAAATGGCATATACACATCAATATACATTTATCAAAACCCATAGAATGTGCAATGCAAGAGTGAACCCTAAACTAAACTACGGACTTTAACTCCATACCTTATAGTTTTTCTATTACATTTCACAAGCTTCTTGTGATTGAGCCTCAGTGGGCACCACAAAGTATGAAGGATATGAGACAAGATTAGAGTTAAGTGATCAAACAAAGCATTCCCAATAAAAAGCACAGAATAAAAAGGACATTAAAGTATGAGATATATCTAGAAAAGAAGGAATCACAACTGTGCAGATACATAAAAATCATGTTTTTAAATATGAATATTGAACAGTGAAAAAATTGCTTTGGGATATCTTTGTGTCTTAGAAACATTCTTTTTGTAGATGAATTGTTTTTACAACTACAGGAAAGTGTGATTTTCGGAAATATTTCTAGTATTTCCATGGTAGATTTGACCAATATGTGGTTGTTTGTAGCTTGGCTGTACAATGGATCTTTTTATTTTGAAAATATGTCTCTTTTAATAGACTGTCTGGAATAAGATTAAAGGGAATGTGTTGATACTCTATTGTAACAGACTTTAGATGCATTTAAAGTTCTTTTGTCAAAACTTTCTAGATCTCATCAAGGTTGTTTTCAAGTTCAGATATTCGTTTCATTCACATTATTCCTTTATCATCAAGATCTGCCCCTGCTTTGGCTAAATTAAATATTTTTCACAGCCACAGCTTAATTAGTTTTGAATAATCCATTAAAAATCCTACCTTAAAAATTGGAATTAAGTTCAGATTAATTATAACAAAAAGAATCCATAGCATTTCTTTAGGCTTCTACCACAGGATTTTTTTCAGTTTTATTACATAAAATAAACTCAATTTCTGTGCTTATAATAAAGCAACATTGATTTATAATGTTAGGTAGTAGAAATCATGTGGACCTTGGAGTTGGAGATACTTTGGTTTGAATCTTTACTCTGTATTGTCTTTCTTATTTTTTGTTATCCTCACCTAAGGATATGTTTTTATTGATTTGAGAGAGAGAGAGAGAGAGAGACATGCCCCAACTCCCAACTGTGGATCGAACATATAACCTAGGTATATGGCCTGACTGGGAATTGAACCCACAACTTTTGGTGTCAGACAATTCCCCAACCAACTGAGCCACCCAACCAGGGCTGCATTTTAAGTCTCATTGATTTCCAATGGCTTGCGGTTAAATAGTAGAACAATTAGTGTTAGGTTTACAGTTATTGTTCTTTTTTGTTCATTTTATTTTTATAACTAAAATAATTGATATTTTATTTTATTTATTTTTTTATTGTTGTTCAAGTACAGTTGTCTGCCTTTCCACTGCCACCACGTCTCGCCCCAGCCACCCCCACCCTCCCTCCCTGATTCCACCCACTGCTGGTTTTGTCCTTGTGTCCTTTATAGTTGTTCCTGTAAACCCTTCACCCTATTGTTCTTTTTTAAATCCTGCCCTTCCAACATCGCCAAAGGTGCTTATGATTTCACTACACAACAGATATTTAGTTACCTCACGTAATTCTTATGCTGTTCTCTGGTATTTTTCTCCTTATTTCGACTATCATCTTCCCCTCTTCTATAATATGCCACACTGCATTCATCATACCCAGCCTTCAATCAGGTATCTTTTAACATGGTTTGGAGCTAAATATCCTGCTTCTTCATATGAACCAGACTGTACTCTGGGCATATTTCAAATGTTTAGCAGATTTTTTTAGGAAATGGTTTAATTCTTGGTGAGGCTTAGTCAGTCATTCATTCACATGATCTTGTGTCTGGTATTCAAAGAGAAGGGAACGTTCAAAAATTGAGCTCATGTTCTTACCGGAGTTGTGAACTGAAACACAACCAGAGGGCCAAAAATACATTTGTAAAATTCAATAGGCATGGTTTTTGTGGTTCATTTTTATTTGCTTTTTAAATGAAAACCAAAATTAAGTTTTAGAAATTTAAAAATTTTACAGGAAAGCACAACAAAAAAAAGTGTAATGTACTAATCATTTTCCCACCAGCTAGAATGAACTACCACTGACATTTCCTGTGGCTTGCAGTTCAGTAGCAGAGCAATTAGTGTTGCGTTTATGATGTTTGCTTCCTATTTTCATTATTTTCTATTTTAATGGAAAATCACTTTATAGGTTTTATAAAGCTGATATGTGCTCATACTATGACTCCAGATAATGCAGTAAAAATAAGATTGATGGAAAAATTGAATTATTCCCACTATCTAGAAACAAACATTATTAAACTTTATTAAATATCAGTATAGACATCTTTTTAAAAATTAAATTTATTGATGTAACATTGATTAATAAAATTATATAGATTTCAAGTACACTATCCTCTATAATACATCCTCTGTATATTTCATTACGTGCCCACCACCCAAAGTCAAATCTTCTTCCATATAAATACATAGAAAAAAGATGGAAAGTTATACTTTTATAAAAATAAGATCAGGTTATTGATACAATTTCTGATAAAAATTATATATAATTTGAAATGAAGTAAACATAAAATAAAACTGAACTGAAATATAAAGGAATCATAAAACTTCATATGTATGAATATGTACATATGATAAACATACATGCAGATACATAAATATGTCTATCTATTTATGACTTCTTCATCCAAAATATATTTTTCCTAAAATATCCTGCTTAAGTAAAGAAAATGGATAATGGGAGATTGTGAAGAAGTTGAAGATACTGTGTTTTTACATTTTTTAAGTTACTTGATCAAATTTTAGATGGTAGTAATGACTCTCTGCAGTAACAGTTAGGTGTTAACTAATCCCATAATGAGCTTCCCTAATTTTCCCTTATTGTCTAAGCACTTAATACCCATTTGTTTCAGTAACATATTTCTCATAGTATTTTTAATTAATTATAATTTTTAAAGTCCTCTCCAGAGGATGTGTTTGTATTTATTTATTTATTTAATTAATTAATCAATTTTTAGATTGAATTTAGGGAGAGAGGAAGAGTCAGAAAGAGAGAAACATTGATTGGTTGCCTGCCATATGCGCCTTGACCGGGGAGCAAACTCACAACATTTTGGTGTGCAGGATGATGCTTCAACCAACTGAACCACCTGGCCAGGGCTAAAATTAATTATAAATTTTAAATGACTACTAGGACTTTGTTACTCATGAGGATTTTTTTTTTTAAATTTTGGGTTTTCTTTGAAGTATATATTCTTGTCAAGTAGGGCTTGTGGGTTGTATTTTACTCAATTTATTTCATATTTGAGAATAATTGTCTTTTTAGTGGAATGCCATTTAAACAAAGCACAATGTTCTTGGATCATGCTTTTTTTTCTTTAGAATTTTGTAAATACTGTTCAGTTGTCTCCTGGCATAGAATACTGCTATGGAAAAGCTTGAGACCAATCTAAATTTTTTCCCTTGTACAAGATTTGCATTACAGCTTAGATGCTTGCAGAATTCTTTCCTTATTCCTTGTTAAAATATAGAAACTTAGCTAGTATACAAGGTCTGTCCGGAAGGTATCCAGCCATGTACTATGAAAAATAGAGACATTTATTGAAGAAGATACAAGAAACATTGTACACAGGACAATCATGACTCAGTCTCCGACAAAATAGACATCTTGGGACCTCACACGGTTCTCCCAACCACCATCAGCTGTCCCATTGTATTTTCCTGAATCCTATCAACTGTCTGAAATATCTTCCCTTTCAAAAGTGATTTTAATTTTGGAAAAAGTCATGCAGGGTGCCAAATCTGGGCTGTGGAAGGACTGAGTCACCTGGGTGATTTGATGTCCCACCAAAAACTCTGTAGGAGACGTGACATATGAGTGGGCATATTATTGTGATGAAGCTGCCAGTCATAAGCTGCCAATAGCTGTGGCCTTCTGAATCATCCCAATAGTTTCCATGGAGGAATGTTCAAGATTCACACAAAATTTGATGTAGATTCATTGCTCTACTCACTCAGTCATATTAAATGTAATGCCCACACAGTACACATACTCACTCAATGGCGTCTACTGCCCCCACTCAGTACAAGTGAAGTCATCATTGTTCACGCATGTGCATTCCAGTCCACTCTTGTTGGCTGCTAAAGTACATCAATGTCACACAAACCATGCTTGTTATATTAACAATGGCTGGACTTTTTCTAGACAGAATATATATATATATCACTAATATATATTAATATATATCACATATACAAGTGATTAGTGTTATAATTTCTGAAACACATTTTATTTTCCAATTGCAAATTTAATTTTCTTTTTCTCAGAAAAATTTTCTTTATTACATTATTTATTAAAAATTTGATTCCTTTAATTGGTCTTAGTGGATAACAATTCTCCTTAATTGAATCAGCTTTACTTACACATTCATTAATTTCTCCTAAAATGCTGTTATCTCCATTTTTTTCATGTTCTTCCTCCATAATTATTTCAAGCTTTTCCTTTGTGAAAATAGCTTTTCAGTGGTGCCTATAGAATTGATTTTTGAAATCTACTTATCAATTCTAAAATTATTTTGTTTTTACCCTTAATATTTTGTGATCAAATTTCCTTTCTATCTCATATGCCATTCTAATGTTTTATTATTTGTCCTTAATCTTTTATTTTATTGAATGTATGTTCTTATTCACTTATAAATTTTCTTTTTTTCTTGAGTCATTTTCTTTTATTCCATATACTTGTTCTTTTTATATAATCTCTCTTTTCTCTCTCCCTCTCTCCCTTCCTTCTTTGTAAATTTTATTTTTCTTATGATTTTGTTCATGCTTCAGTGGCTTTGTCTAAATACTCAGTATGCTGTTACACAGAGTGGGTGCCATTTTTAATCCCCTTTCAATGTTATTTGTGTTCTCCAAACAACAGGCTATTGAGGAAAGTGAAGGAAAACAGAATTGGAGGGAAGCACTTAGTTTTTTAAAGAATACTTAGGCTCTGTTCTCTCTGCTGAAATATTCAGAACTTTCAGTTTATTAGGAAGTCAAAACCATTTCTGACCTTTTGCACATTCCAATCTATCTCAGGAACAAGAGAAATGTATACATTTAATGTGCTTCTATCTAAGTTTGGGACATTAATAAATATTCTCATGACTTTATCTTTCAACACTGTGAATTGTGGTAGGTGTGGTTGGGGTCAGATGTGTGCACTGCTGCAGCATCTTCCATTTCTTTTCTTGGTAACTGGGCTTTGAAGGTATACTGTTATGCTTCGCCTGTATGGTAGATGGGGAAAACAGCCACAGGCTCCTTTCATTTTTATAGGTGTACCTCTTTCCATTGTGGCTTTGCAGCTTCTCCTGTCAAGAAAGTGGTATTTATTTCCCTATCCCTTGCATCTGGGCTTAGCCTTGCACTTGTCTTGTCCATGGTATATTAGCAAGTGTGGTGCAAGCAGAGGGATGAAAAGCATTTGAGCCGTGAGGTCTATTCTTGCTTGCTCTTCTTGAACTCTGGGAGGAAGTCTAGGCTAGCCTGCCAGAGGATGAACAACATGTGGCACAGTTGCCCTGATATTCTGATTGATAGACTGCCAATCGTCAGGCATGTGAGTGGAAGATCCTCTATCCCACGGCCGTCAGTAGACCACAGCTAAATGCAAACTCATGAAAGAACCCGAGAGAGACAGGCCAACTGTCTCATGTAAGAATACAGATGACCCAGAGAATTTTGAGGCTGTTGTTTTAAGACACTTAGTTCTGGAGGGTGATTTTTTTTTAACGTAGCGACAGATAACTGATCTAGCATTTTGTTGTTGTTAGGTATAGGGAGAGAGAGATTCTAAAATGGAGATGCTGCTCAGTCAAGTTGTAACACTTAGTTATTTAGGGTTGTTATTAGGATGCTTCTGAATATTAATCACAAAATAAACTCAATCAAAATTACTTGTTAGTTATCTAATACTTTGTAACCCACTTTCCCATAAGGTGAATTCAGGGACTTCATGTGAGGGGAACCCAAAAGAAACCAGAATTATCTTCTGGAGGGAGGGCCCTTTATAGTATAGGCTTCCTCCACTAGGTGAGTGTTCTAGAAATCCATCTGTATCAGTGTACCAGCTGGTGTTGTTATGAGAGGCTGTGTTCGGCTTCAGTGAATTTGTTTTGAAGACCCTTTCAACACATTTGCCCATTTCATGATGGGTGATTTATGAGCACACCTGCCCACACCACACTGAGTTTTCAGCAGTTTTTGACCAAAAATGGCATGTCCCCTGTGCCCCACCCTCCTTATTCACCTGATCTCTCCTCAAGTAACATTTTTTTTTTTTTTGCCAGGGCAAAATGATCCTTAAAAGGAATGTTTTGCCGATGGGGAAGAGGTGAAACAAAAAATGGCAGAAGCACTAAAAGGCATCAAAATAGATGAGTTCAAAAAATGTTTTGAGTGGTGGGAAAACATCTTGATTGGTGTATTGTATCAAATGGAGAGTACTTTGAAGGTGACTGAAGTTTAAACATGTAAGAATAAATACACAATTTTTTATAAATAAATTCTCTTTTATTGGGGGGTCCCCCTCATACATTTGAAATATTGTGCTAGCCACATCTGTATTCTTTTGCGTAAAAGGCCAGGCAATCAAAAAGGATACTTTTGGCTTTTTTTTTTTTTCCTGAGATGGCTCTGCTTTAGTAATCTGTGCTTTCAATTTCATATGGACAAAAAAATGTGACTAATTGAATGCAACTTCTCTATTTTTTCTAAGCCAATCTTTATCCTTCCCTATTTCGAAATTTATTCAGAAAGGTATTAATCATCCACCAAAGGAATTTACAATGAATTCATTTTGGTCTGTCAATATGGGAAATCTCAACACAAATCCTACAAAGGGGCCACAGAAAATAATGGCAAACAAATGCTGAGAAGCAAATAATTATCAAATGCAGCAGAATGTCACGTTTGTTTGCAGCCTCAAGGGCTCAAGATTCTTTAAATGGGCTTTGTTAGAAAAAATCTGAAGGCTTTCATGTCACAGAGCCTGGAAGGTTAATAATTTTGGCTTTTTTTCAGGCTGACTTATTCACTGACAGGCAGACTGACTGCAGACACACTTTTAATTGTTGGTGCTTGTAGAAGAGGTGGAAAGTCTTGGCAGGGGTCTCCATCACTGATCTAGGTGTCTCCAAACTGAAATTTTGCTAGATGTGGATAAATTGCAGGCTCATTTGCATGTTTCAGCTCTACCAACTCAAGTAAAAATTTGTATTCTTTCTGACTTAGGATTTGTACCAAATATTAACAATCATGATTTGGTTTAATGAAAAGAGACCCCAACTTGGAGTCTGAAAATTATGTTTTGGACTTGGCTTCACAACCCATTAGTTAGGTGACCTTTGGCAAGTCTCTTAATTAAATTGAATCCAAATTTTCAAATATGTAATGTGAGAATGACACAGCACACTATTTTTCTCAAGGAACTGTGAGTCAAATGAATCAGTATTTATATAAATACTTTGTAAATTATAATTCAGTTTATAATGATGCTGTTTTTGTGCATCCAGAACCTCTGGAGAAAGAATCCTTTGGTTGACAAGGTTTCCTTTCTGATTAATTTTCTTCTTTGGATTATCATTAGACATTTTCTGTTTTTGTGATATCTCCTAATCTATGCATCTCTAACAAAGACCTATTTTCTGTATTCCAGAACTGTTGATCTAACTGACCACAGGTCTTCTTTTCTTGGATGCCACTGAGGGACCTCATGTTCAGAAAGTAAGATATGGAGCCCATTGCTCCCTCTCTGAGACTGTGTTCTTTATATTAGTTACTGACATCACTGTATACCCAACTACCAGAAGTGAAATCTTAGCATCATCCATGACACCTTTTTCTCCCTTATCACCTGTATCCAAATAAACACTAAGCCTTGAATCCTACCTGCTCGGTAGCATTCAGATCCACTAATATCTCTACATCTCCTTTGTCATAGTCCTGATGCAGCCCTTCAATTTTCACCTAGATTATGACCACAGCTTCTTTGTAATCTCGCCTCTTATCTTCCCTTCTTTCTCTGTTTCTCATATGGAAACCAACGATCTTTCAAAAATGTAATCTAATCCTGTAACTTTCTTTAAATGCTCCCGTGTTTCCTTTATTCTATCATGTGAGGCCACCACAACGTGACTTGGGCCCATCTCTCCCGCCTTTTCTCCAACTTCTTCTCTCCTTGCACAATTATTTCTTCTCCTTTGTTGTTCTCGAATGCGCCATGACCTTTTTTGCCAGTGTTTTTGTTTGCCAGCAATAACCATCTCTTACCTTTCTTACCTGAATAATTGTCTCTCAACTTCTGACATTGCCCCATCCCCAAATTTAATTTGGATTGACTTCTTTATGGGTTCATTTTGTGCTTTATGAGCTCATTTTGCACATTATGTCTATTGCAGCAATAAATCTCACTGTATTTCAATAATAAGTTTATAAATTTACTTGACCAGACTTAAAAACAGAGGCCATGCATTATTCATCAGGTCATTAGCTATCATTTCCTGTCCACTGCTGGTGTGTCCAGTGATTCTGCTAATCTGCTACAGAGTAGCACAGTATCACAACTGATTGCTGGATTTGGGATCAGACACATGTGAATTTGAGTCTAATATTTTCTATTCTCTGTGACCTCATCTGCGGAACAGGAATGAAAATAATAATACTTCTTTCATAGAATAAATTTCTATGTCCAGTATGTGCTTAAAAACTATTACTTCTAATTTTAATTTTTACTGGCAGATAAACCTGAATATCAAACTTCTTTCTCTGAGCTAAGTACATAGTCTCAAAGGCATGGATTTTGAGATTTCCATATCAATGCTTCGACATACTAATTGATTACATCCTGGTTCCTGGATATTTCAAGATAGCTAAATTAAGTTTTATTAAAGAATTCTTGTTCAGATCCCTGACCATTAACCATCTTCGTTCAGCTTTTGGATCTGAAAGATGAATGAAGTAACACTAAGCAAAACAAACAAACAAAAACAAAGACAAAACTCAAAACAACAAAGTGGTTGAGAGAGTGAATAAGAGATCTAAACACTTGAATCGCCTTTGCCCAATTATAACAAGAGTCAGGATATACTCTTCCAGCTGGGGTCACAACACAGCTCTTCTAAGAAGCAGCAGGAAAGGATTCAGGAGGTTAAACACATTTCTTATTTAACCCATGCTAGTTCACTACAAAACCCAATTGTTCTTATGGCTCTTTGTTGACCTCTTTTGGTGCTGATTCATTCATTTGCTCACCCCACAATTATTAATTGAACACCTACTGTGTACTGGGCAGGCACAGGCTCATGACTGTGAATGTCTGGGTCTTGTTCTGAGTCACACTTCACTGTGACTAGGCTCCGACTGCTCCGTGCCTTCTGTGAATTTCAACTTCCTGCCTGTATGATTCACGGAATAAAGAATACGTACAAGTCTTCCATTCTGTGGCCCAGGGTGCCTATTTTACTTTTGTTCATGAATTATCTTACAGACTCTCAATCTACAATAAACTTAGCTTTGTCTTCTCCTATATCTTAAATGAGTAGTTTTCCTGTCAAATGCCAACTTTTATTAATGGGACAATCTAGGGACCTTAACTAGGTTGTTGCCTGAGGCATGGCTTTCTACTGCCTTCTTATATTTGAATTTTCTTTCTAGCTGTACCTCATGCAAAGTGATCATTATTGCCCCAAAGTCACCATCTTGTGGCCTAAAACAGCATCACTAACCATCATTGACCAGACTTTTACATCCATTTCTCTAAGGCACCAATTTTAAACCAGCGTGCCACAAGAATTTTTAAAACATGAAATACCAGAATACTTAGTCAGGACCCTTGGCTTCTTTTCCTTTAGATTGTCAAATAATAATAATAAAAAAAAAGACAACAGCCATCACAACAGTAGCTGTACATTGTGAATGAATCAAAATCATACTTATTTCTTTTGTCAGATCACAAAAAATGTATTTTTTGGTGTGCTGGAGAATTTTAGTAATTTGTGTGTCACATGAGATGAAAAAGGTTGAAAATTACTGCTGTAAGGCAGCATTGTGAAATAGAAATATGATGCAAGCCACATATGTAATTTTAAATCTTTGAGTGGCACATTAAAAAGGTAAAAATAACAACATAGGAAAAAAGTGCTCAGCATCACTAATCATTAGAAAGATGCAAATTACAACTATAATGAGGTATCCCCTCACAACTACCAGACTGGTTACCATCTATAAATCAACAAACAAGTGTTGGTGAGGATGTAGGTAAAAGGGAACCCTTATGCATCCTTGGAGGGAATGCAGAATGATGAATGCTACAACTCCATTATTTTCCTGGGGCCACTTATCAAAAGTTCTTATGTATGACAAGTCTAACTACTGCCCACTGGGTGTGCGCAGACTTTTGTTTGGGGGCGGGGTCTCAGGGAGTCCTCAGGGCAGGGCCAGAAGAATTTATCAGGGCCAAATAGACCAAGATTTGGTTATGTAAAGGGAGAGTTCTTCACTGCCTAGGAATGTAAGAGAAATATGGCCCCTGTCCTAGCGCCATGTGACTCAATCTGTCCCATGTTCTGCTGGGAGGAGACAGAGCTCAGCAGGATGGAGACTTTGGGAGTTGGGAGGATGGGGCTAGTGGATCTTCTTCTTTGTGCTAGTCAGGCTTTGGGGAAGTGAGAGTCCTGGCCCTCATCTTAGAACCACACAGCTCAGTTTGCCCTGGGTGTTGCCCAGCCATTGGCAAGGTAGAGCCAACACGGTTCGGGCAGGTGGGGTGGCTGGGAGCCTGGAGGGTGAAGCTAAGAGGATTTATCACAAGAGAAAAGTGGGGGCATGGCCCCCACCCCAAAGACACAAAACTCAGTCACTGAAACCCCCAAGTCTTCCTAGATCTCTAAATCCCAGCCAAGCAGCTGACTCCTCAGCAGGGAGTATGTTCCACGAGGACAGGTGAGAGGGAGTCCAGAGGAAGTGGCTGTTGCTTTCTCTCAGGCTGATGCCGCAGGAAGGGGAGCGCTCCACCCACAAAAATGGCCTCTTTGGTGTGGGAGAGTGACTCAGCACAGAAATCCTGGTGGCTGTCCATTCATTCAACTCTCTCACCAGAGCCACAAACCCAAGACCCCTCATGTGCCTCTAGTCTGTTCTGTTCTCCCTCCACTGGAGCCCAGGGTGAGTGGCTGCAAATGAAATTTTATGCATTGGTCCTTTAAGAGGGCACCTGTGTCTCTACTGGACTTTTGTTTTTCTCTGATAAACAGAATCCCCACTGATTTTCACAGCTGATGTTATATGGATTCCTCATCTTAACTCTGGTGTTCTGGTCTGGAGAGCCTGCTTTGGGCTGAGACTCCATGCTGTTCAGGAGGAACCCCCGCAGCTGAGATGTCCCTCTGGAACCTCAGCTGCCACCCTGGGTAGCGCAGCTAGCTCTTTTGTATCTCCGCCCTTCCTACCAGTCTCAATGTGGCTTCTTCTGTAAACCTTTAATCATAAGGTTTCTCTTCAGCTAATCTTCAGTTGGTTATTCAGGATGATTTTTCTATAATTTAGTTGTAATTCCAGTATGGTCTTGGGCGGAGGTGAATGTACCTTCTACCTATGCTGCGGCCATGTTGGGGATCTCTGGACTAGTACATTTTAAGTGCTTAATAGTCCCATGTGCTTAGTGGTTACCAATAGTAGAGCTCTAATGAATATCTATCCATCCATCTACCTCCTCCCATTTATAAAAACATTTTTTGAACACATTTGTGTCCAGCACTCTTGTTAGTGTGCTTACAATATAAAATCTTATAATGTACAAATGAACTAGTTGTTGTTATGAAGTAGCTTCATACTATACAAATAGCCTTAAAAGCGCTTCATCTATTTCAGAGATGTGACATGATGACAATGATATCACAGGCACAAGTTACAAAAGGCTCACAGAGGAGCAGCGCTTAGGAATAGTTGCTGGAGGAGCTGGTATTTGAACTTAACCTAGAGAAGTGAGCAGGAGGAAAAGAAAAGGAAAAGTGCTCCAAGGAGAGAGAACAGTGTAAACAAAGGCACCAGGGCCTGAGTGAGCTTGACAGAACATGATGCTTTTGTATGCATTCAGAAGCTGAAGACAAGGCATGGTCTCTGTGTAGTGAATACATATAGATAGAATGATAAAATACTTTGTGGTGGTGAAGAAGATGGACTCAGGAATTATACTGCCTGAGTTTGAATCCAAGGCTTCACACTAGTTCTGTGACCAAGTAAATTACTTGGGTAAATTACTAAATAAATTTTCTCACATCAAATTGTAGATAATATTAGTATCTCCATTAGAAGTTGTTGTGAGAATGAGAATGTAATAAGCTGTTATGTTAAAAATTCTTACAATGATTTTTGCAGTAGGCTTGATAAGTGGTAGATATCACAATAAAAAATTTTAAGCAGTCAAGTAATACAATGAGACTTGCTTTTCCTAAGTATCACAATATCCGCTGAGGGTGAAGAGCAAGTCCAATAAGGAGATTACGCAAGGTTTAGTAAGATAAAATGGAGATCCGTTCAGGGCACAGATAGTGGACTTTGAACACTGACAGGTTAGAAACATGTATAGGTTAGAGGGCTTAATAATTGGGTTGATGAGAGGTGATATTATGACTCCAGATTTTCTGTCGTGTGTGCCTGGGTGAGTGATGACACATTTTAACCACCTGAGAACTGCAGACAGAGTAGACCAGGGGTAGACTTGAGAGTGGGAATGAGGAGTGAAGGATAGACAGGAGAAAATGATTAAAAGTAATTGCTATAATCAGATATGTTATATTTGGGGTGACTAAAGGATATTCCAGAGTGTTAAATAAGAGAGAGGTATATAGTTCTAATGCTAAGGACAAAGTCTGTCCAGAAAGGATCCAGTCATGTACTATGAAAAATAGAGACATTTATTGAAGAAGATGCAAGATACAAGAAACCTTGTACATAGGACAATGACACCTCAGTCCCCTTCAAAGTAGGTACCTTGGGACCTCACACAGTTCTCCCAATCACCATTAGTTGCTCCATCGTATTTCCCTGAACCTCGCTGATGCTCTGAAATCTCTTCCCTTTCAAAGATGATTTTAGTTTTGGGAAAAGTCAGAAGTCATAGGGGGGCTGAGTCACCTGGGTGACTTGATGTTTCATCAATAAAATCTACACAAGATATGATGCATGAGTGGGAGCATTGTTGTGATGAAGCTGTCAATCACCAGCTGCCCATAGCTGCAGCCTTCTGTGTCATCTGAATAGTCTCTGCAGAGGAATGTTCAAGCTTCACGCAAAATTTGTTGCAGATTCATTACTCTACCCACTCAGTCATTTTGAATGTGATGGCCACACAGTACACATGCTCACTCAATGGCCTCTGCCACCTCCACTGACCAGGACAGTGAAGACATCACTGTTCATGCATGTGCTTTCCAGTCCACTCTCCTTGGCTGCCCAGTTACATTGATGTTGTGCAAACCATTCTTGTTATATTAACAGTGGCTAGACATTTTCCAGACAGATCTCATATCTAGGCACTGACTTCTCATATTCCAAGGAAGTGTTTAAGGGTCTCATTGGTATTGGTAATGTTGTAAATTTTGAGGACATAATAGAAACCTTTTCAGAGCAATTAGTTAAAAAATTTACATATAATTTAAAACAGTTTCATATGTATATCATAAACAAATTAGATCATTATAAACTATTTTCAAAAAATTATACAGACCCACACCACAACTAACTAATATAATTTATAAAACAATACAAATTTCAGTAATACAAAAATTATTCTATTTCTTATATAAAGATAAAGAGCATAGGATGTAATCTAGTAACTTCTCATACATGTCATAATAATTGAAGCATGTGCAGGTGCAAGAAATTAAAAGTGGAAGTTATGACTAAGAAGTAATATCCTTCTTGGTTAATATTTTTGTAACTATAATACATTTTTATCATGTAGTAGAGGTCCCTCATCCCTCCTTCAGGCTATTCACTGTTATGAATGGAATTTTTTTTTTTTTAAGATTCAGACTCAAGTCATTCAGTAAATTCAGGAAATATCTATGTAAACTAATGCCAGAGAAGTGGATCCCTGGACACTGGGGCTCTGTTAGAGCCATTTATAGGGGAAAATCCCCAGACCTAACTGAAAGGGGTTCATTTAGCAGATGTGCACCTGGAAAACACTAAGACAGGGAAGAAGAGAAAGTAGTACATTGTGAGAAAGGACAGATGGAGGGTATTTTGAGAGCTAGAGAAACCAATGGATAAAGAAGTTGAATGGGAGGGGTTGGAGTAAACCAGAGGAATGGAAGGATGAAGCAAGAAGTTTATGGTAGATTTTACCATTGTTCCCCTTATTTACTGCCTGTTTCTGTGTGAAGATTATACTTCTCTGCTTAGCAGACATTAAGCATGGGCTTGTGACTTACTTTGACAAAAGAAAAGCGAGAACTGATGTATGCTCCCTTCAAGCAGAAGTTTTAATAACTGTTGCAGTTTTCTTCTTTGTTGTCCTTCTGCCAGGACCTCCGCCTATTTCAGAGAGGAGCTTTCAGTGATGTACATGCAACAAGAATTGAGAAGTTAATCTTTGTTGTTGAAAACCACAAGTATTTTGGGCTCATTTGTTACTGCAGCATAACCTGGCTAAAACTGATTAATACAAAATAGAAAAGGAACAAACAGTGAGATTATGGGCAAGTCAATGGCTGGTTTGAAATCAAACTCAAAAACAAGAGTTCTGGTCTCTGGGTTTCTCCTCATGTTATCTCTGCCCATCTTCCTGTGGATCCCTATAGTATATGATTACAGGACTGTGATATCATAGCTATAAAAATAGGGAATAGGCATCAAACAGGGCCTCCCCTATACACTAAAGATGTGGTCTTTGGCAGATTATTTAATGTACCTGTGACTCTGTACCTCAGCTTCCTCTGTAATGGGAAAAACAATACCTGCCTCATAGTGTTCGTTGTGAGACTTAAGCAAGGGAATGGATGAGTATTTCACAGATACCTGGTACATAGTAAGCACTGAGTAAATAGTAGCTATATTATTATTTTGGTTTTACACAATCAAATATTCTTAGAATTGAGAATTACATTGATGTTATTATATATGACAACCTATTCAATAAAGAAATTATTTTATGACATCACTATAACAGAGACTTGCTTAGCTTTTGCTTAGGGATGGTAATTTCATGTCTATTTCAATAATGCTTCTTAAAAAATAGAAAAGACACACAGATTTCTAGGTTGAATGCATGGTTTCTTGCACATTATGACACTGACATAGACTTTCAGATATTAAAGCAAGATATTGTTTATATAACTCCCGTAGGACAAAGCTAACTGGTAAAGAATGGGAATTAGCATCTGCAGAGTGGTGAAATAATTTGCATTGGCAGCAGATCTATCATAAAAGATGGAGAAAAGTTTTTAGAATAGGAAAATGTAAATTTCAGTAATCGTGTGCGACAGGCAAAATAATGCCCACCCTCCCAAAGATGTCCACATCCTAACCTCTAGAACCTGTGAGTATACTAGATTACTTGGCAAAGAAAATTAAAGATGCAGATGGAATCAATTTTGATAATCAATTGAATTTGAGCTGAAGAGATTATCCTGGATTATTTAGGTGGGTTCAACTTAAATTAGATAAACTAGATAAATCAAAGAAATGGATTCTCCCCGAGAACCTCCTGAAGGAACACAGCCCTGCTGACACCTTAACTGTGGTCCCCTCAGACCTTTTTAACAGGTGGTGCTGAAAAAAATCAGATACTCATATGCAAAAATTTAGATTCTTTAAAAAAATTTTTTTAAAGAGATTATTTATTTATTTTTAGAGAGAGAGGAAAGGAGGGGGAGAGAGAGAGAAACATCAATGTAGTTTCCTCTTGCACACACCTCTCTGGGGACCTGGCCTGTAACCCAGGCATATGCCCTGACCGGGAATTGAACTCGTGAAGCTTTGGTTTGCAAACCGCCACTCAATCCACTGCACCACAGCAGCCAGGGATAGATTCTTAATTAACTTAAAATGAATCACATGTCTAAATGTACAACCTAAAACTATAAATCTTCTAGTAGAACACATAGGAGAAAATGTTTGTGACTTTCAGTTAAGCAAAGATTTCTTAGATACAACATAAAAACATAATTTATAAAAGAAAAAAATAGACTTCCCCAAACTTTAAACTCCTCCTTTTTAAATTAAATTTGTCAGGGTGATGCTGGTTAATAGGACCATATAGGTTTCAAATGTACAATTCCATGATACATCATCTGTATATTGCATTGTGTGCCCACCACCCAAATTCAAATCTTGTTCCATCACCACATATACTCCCCCTTCACTATTTATTATCCCTCACCCTCTTCCCTCTGGTAACCACTGTTGTCTGTGTCTAGGAGTTTTTGTTTGTTTTTATTATAAAATTTTTCTTTTAAAGAATTTGTTAAAAGTAAAGAAAATTTATATCTTATGAGAAAATGTTTGTAAACTTCATGTCTTATGAAGGCCTTGTAACCAGAATGTATAAAGAATGCTCAAAATTTAATAATTATGCAATGATCAACCCAATAAAATGTTTGTACAAATATTTGAACAGACATGTCTCCAAAGAAACAGACTGATGATAAGTGAGTACATAAAATGATGCTCACTAGAAAACTTTAATTAAAACACAGCGTGATATTATTACTCATGTATTAGAGTGGCTTAAATTAGATTACTGATTGTACCAAGTGTTAGCAAGGATGTGTAGGAACTAGAACTCTCATATACTGTTGGTGAGAATTTAAATGGTAAAATCATTTTGCAAAGTGATTTGATAGTGTCCTGAAAAGTCAAATCTATAGTCACCATGTGATCTATTCCTTATATCCTTAGATATTTATCTGAGAGAGCAGAAAGCATAAGTCAATACAAAATTTAACATGAATGCTCAGAGCAACTTTGTGTGTAACAGCCAACAACGTTTGGAAAAAATGCAAATGTCCAGTGACAAGGGATTGAACAAACACATTGTGTTGTGTTCATACTGCCCAGCAACAAATGGGAGTGCACTATTGTTACACATGCCGCATGGATGAACTTTAAATAGTTGTGCTGAGTGAAATAAGCCAGACAGAAATGGCACATGCTGTATGGCCCCATCTAAAAAAACTTTAGAAAATGCAAACTAATCTGTAATCTGCAATGACAGAAAAGAAATCAGTGGTTGTCTGTGGATTTGGGAGGAGGGCAGAGTGTGAAGGAGAGCGAGGAATTTCAAAGAGGCAAGAATAAACTTTCAAGGGTAATGGATATATTCCCTATATTGATTGTGGTAATGACTGCCCAAGTGAACGCACGTGTTTTAACTTATCAGCAGCACACTTTATGTTTACTGCATCATACGTCAATTGTACCTCAGTAATGAAAAAAAAAGACACTGCCCTTTATTATTCCTTGCATTGTGGTAGAGGACAAGACCATCTAGGGGTACAAAATAATCAGGTTTGGGCTGACCTTTAGGTTTCACAACATAAATTCTCACCGAATTGGGTTGTGAGACTAACAGGAAATAAAAAGAAACCTATAGAGACACAAGCAACCACACACACACACACACACACACACATTTCTTGGGTCCAGTTCTTCCTTTCTCTGCATCTTCATATCTGTGCACCTGCATGGTGGGAGTACAGAAGGGGTCTCATTAAGCATTTAATAAACAGCTATTTGGGCTGGTCATTGACGTGTGTGGTGGGCAGTGCAAGAAGTCAGGGGGCCTGAAATTAGTCGAGGTGGATGCAAAGTTTGTCCCTGCCTCCCTCCTATCTTTTCTTCCTTCCATTGTTATTTTTAACAAGGATTCTTATAATGTCACAAATATTCTTTCTACAGCTCGCTGAAATAGGCTAAGAATAAACAGATAAAAAATTGATCAGTTTTGTGTATGATGAAAGTTTGTTTCCACGTTGCCTTATGTTCCAGAAGATTTGCTAGTTTCTCTCAGAATGGGAGGATATACTCAGCGCCGGGGGAGACAGGTGGCAGAGAAGAAGAACAGCTTATGCTAATGCTTTATTCTATTTGGTTCTGTACCTTCTCTGGTCCATAGTCCCCCATCAGTAAAATGAGGGAGCTGGATTAAATATTCCTTCCCAAACCCATGAAGCCAGCTGTGTCAGATGTATTTTCCTGGTGGTCTTCTCCTACATATAGAGTTTTACAGTGGGCATTTTTTTCTCTTTCTTTTGCTTTCACAGTTTAGTTAGAAGATAGTCTCTGCTCATTTGAAATCTGATAAGGGTATCTGTATTATTTTGTGCCAGAAACGTGTGCTTAACCTTCTTAATTATTCAAGCTCTTGGCTTCAATTTGGTAAAACCCCATTCCCTGGCCAATGGTTTGGGCTGTCTCCCTTTCATTTTGTTTTGCTCTGTTTCATTTTGTTTCCCCTGCTTACACAGTACTAATGCATATGTGTCTTGAAGAAAGCACATATTTAAAAATCTGGGCAGTAATCAAGAAGATTTAAACAATAGATTTATTTGTAGTTTGGGTTCTTTTTCTCCCTTGCATATTGTAACTCATCTTCTAGGTGTTTTAGTCTTTAATCCTAAAGTACATTTTCAGTCTTTATTTGTTTATTTTTTGCCAGAGATTGGAGTCTGGCTTCACATGACTTCTCTGTTATTGAACTACCAGTAACAACTCTAGTTCTCTGTGCACTGGCATTTGAATGGTCTCTTGCCTCTGCCTGGAAAATGTTAAAGGGTTCAAGTAGGGCATACCTCAACATGCAAAAGAGTAAGTTAATTTTTTTCCTCTTTCGTAAGCATTCACTTTTCCCCTTATGTTCTCATCTACATCCCTCCGAGTGTAAAATGACCTTTATTAAATATTATTTGCATCTTTCTCCTGTCATGAGTTTTGTCTTTGTTTTGTCATTTTAAAAAGTCAGTATGAGACAAGGTAGTCGGGGCAAGATTGATTGTTTTCTGGTGAAAAGACATGTAATCTAATGATGACTCTAAAGGAGAGATGTTAATGTCTGTCATTCACGAGAGGCGTCCTTGGAAACAATAAGAACAGGAGAGGAAACAAACTGTCTGAGATCACTGAGGTATCAAACGTCTGGGCTTGCGTGCTAACTTGGATTTGCCCAGCTTACACATTCGTGCACTATGTCAGTAGCTTTCAGGCTACAAATATAAAAAAAATGAAGCTTACCGGACTGAAGCAAATACGGTTTTAGTCTCACCCAGGAGGAAAGCTGGAGGAAAGTGGCCTCATGCTGGTGCAGTGGCCTGGTGACATCTACAAAGACTCAGGCACTTTGGTTCTGCCCTCAGCATCTAGGCCTGTCAACTCTATGGCATTGGTGCTTTTCAACGCTCAGGGCATCTTTTTGCTTTCAAAACAGGAAGCGGAGTGAAGAGGCACACATGCCTTTATTTCGAAAGCAAAGACTTTCCCGGTAGCCTTTCTTTTCTATACTTCACAGGTTTAATTTTCTCTTATATCTTACTGGTCACATGGCTACTCTTAGTTGTAAAGGAAATAGAGAAAATGAGTATTTAGCTTTCAATTTTTTATGGGGAAGATGGTAAGGCATAAGGGGTTGGGAAAGGATGTTCAGCAAGCCAACTACTGTGGTCTGAATTTTGTGTCCAACCCAAAATTCATATGTTGAAATCCCAATACTCAGTGTGTTGGTATCAATAGGTGAAGCCTTTGGGAGTGGTTAAGGGTAGAGTCTCCTCATGAATAAAATTAGTGTTCTTGCAAAAAAAAAAAACAAACCAAAAAACTCACACATGGATACTTCACCCCTTCCACCATGGGAGAACACAGAAGCACAAGAAGGCCCTACCTGGCCACGCTGGCACCCCGATTGTAGACTTCTCACCTCCAGGCTGTGGGAATAAGTTTCTATTGTTTATAAGCTACCCAATATTGTGTCATACTAGCCCAAATGGACCCAGACACCATCCAACAATGTTTGTCACAAGCATTCTTCATTAAACTCCACGGCTCCCCGCTGACCTGGGCATAAGCCTTGGTCTGGACAGCGGGCCCCCTTCTCCAGTTGGCCTGTCGCCTTGGGCTTCCAGTACGTGGAAGGATGATAAGACAAATGGTGGTGCTTCTTTGCTCTTCAGTGCTGAGCAGGAACAGTCATGCTATCTAGAATTTTCAAAGACAATTCATTTAATATCATTCCAAAAGACTAGACTGTAAACATGTAGTAAATACACTCTTTGGCCATTTTTTTTTTCTAAAGAAAGATTATGTTTAAACTCTTGAATCAAGGACAAGATTGGAGGGGTTGGCTGTTTCACCGTCATGATTCAATTATTAAAAGTATCAGCGTGTTATTTGAACGGCTATATTCAGAGATGTCTCACGGCTAAAAATTACCCCTGGCCTTTCATTACTGATGAGAAATTCCTTTTAGGTATAATTTTCAGCTGGAGATGAATGTAAATAAATATAGTAAAAGGCGAGGGTGGTATTACATTTTATTACAGGAGCAGTCGTCTAGCAAGCCCCAAGTTCAAATGATGGTGGTAACTGGAAGACCTTTTCTGAAAGCATTGTAGCATTGATTCTATCACTAATGAAAAAAAATCATCACTTATTTGTTTACTTATACTATTTAGTCCCAAGTATTTGTGCAAATATGCATAAGAAGTACTTTAATTCTCTTATTCTGAAGTATCTGAAGTTATTTTATTCATTAGGGTGTCAGTGAGAAACAACTTTTTCACCCCTACCATTGGATCCACATGAAGGACAATTATGATTAAGATTACTGTTACTATCTATACTTTCATTGGTCATTTTAAAAATCTGCCTCATTTACTGTTGTATTCTTCTACTGTGAACAAAAAAGGAGGGTTCTATGGCAAGTAGCCTCCCAGGGTGACCAATCACACGTTTCTAATGGGGCAGGTCATGGGGGGCAGTCACACCCCAGGCACATTGCTTCTTTGGTAAGAGGTCGTCTCTGCCCTCAGCCATCCCTGCTCCTTGTTTCCGTGCATCTAGGTTAACGTAACTTTGAAATAAGCCGTACCCACCCTTAAGAGAGCACGTGATCTTGTTACTGGTCTCTTGCAGGCCGCTTTACACCAGATCCATGAGCACGGGTTTGTGGAGGACCAAGCCCCACCTATTTCTCGTCAGGGTCAGATATGGGCAGGACACCGCTGCACAGCAGCAGGCGACCAGGGGCAGTTCACCCCAAATCTACCTTATGGCTTGCATGATGTAGATATGGCAGTGCTCATCTGACCTCTGAAAAACAAAGGCCTGTTCCCCCACCTAAAAGGGTTAAGGCCATTTAGCAAACCAGCAACCGGAACACTAAAAGCAGAAGCAACTGCTAATTGCTAGAGAAGCCATTTACTAACAAATATCTAAACAGTTCTTTCCAAAGCCAGAAATTTACTACTGAGCAGGAATGTTGTATTACTAGAAAAGTTAGGAAGCTTTTAGCTGAAAATAGTAGATTTTAGTAAAAGGTTAAACAAAACAATAGATTCACATCTCAGAAAAATGTAAATAGAACCTTCCTGTCACCTGATAGGTAGCCAAACATCTAAGTCCTGAAGAATATGGCTAATGGTTAAGAATGCCTTTGCCTACATGTCAGTCCTCTTGAATCTCAAAAGGACAAAGAGCAACCTCTGCATACATCTTTAACTCAGAGAGATTTAAGACTTTGAAAGTATATGTTTAGTCTTTAACTAGGACCTAGAGTTTTGTAGTTTAATACTGTTTCCTGGCTAAAAGGTAGATTAGCAAGCCTCCTTATCATAGCATCCATTTGTTTAAGCCCAGGTGAAAATTAAAGTACTCTTGCACGTCAACCTTTTAGAGCTGTTAATGATTTGTAGTTGTCTCTACTGATTGTAAAAAGAAACCTTTTAAAAATAAAGAAAATCTTGCTGTAGTTGTTCAGTCAGTGGCAGAGGGCAAAGACTCCTGACTGGCCTCCAGCATTCAGAAAGAGAGTGTTGGATTATTTTTTTATTTTATTTTTTTTATTTTGAATTGGCCTCTATCATCTCTCCTTCGTTGAAACCTAAAAACTCAGAGTGTTGTAAAGGCTGGTCCTTTGCACCGGTCTTGCATTTCAGTCTCCACCTTGCTTTTTCCCACTTCCAGTAATCTTCCTTCTGTTCCTTTCTTAATTTCAAATGTGTAAGAGAAACTGCAAAACTGTTACTCTCTGGAGCATTTGTCCTCAATTTGGCTCAAATGGATTCATAAAAATTCTCTACAGGTTTGGGTGTTTCTCAAGTCAACAGTATTTGGAACTGTGCTTGACGTGTTGTGGGGAATGAGCACTTATTGAATAAATGACCAAATGAATGACTTTCATGACCAGGATATTAGACAAGAGGTCATAATCTGGGATGAGTAGAGGGGAATCTCAACCATGGACACAAAGTTAGTAAGAGGGTTGGAAAGAATCCAGATCTTTATGAAAAGGACAAATTTGCAGACTTAAAAAAGTGAGCCAGGACAAATTGGAAATGGCGGAGGGTGGGGTATGGGTGGGGGTTACAGCTAGAGGGGAAGTCCCTGCTGAGTTTCAGGAAGAAAGGAGCCTGAGGTGCATTTGAATGGAAGGAAAATAGGAGTGAAGGGGTGAGGGGAACTTATCTCTGAGAACTGCTTCCAGCTCTTGCCCTGGGTAAACTAAATAAGGTTTTGCTACCATCTGTCTGATCCGCAGAAGTGGCTGATCACTATCGCACAAAACAGACTTGAAGGAGTTCTGTTCTGCAAGTGGGATCCCTTCTGTCTCTGGGCCTGTTTATGGAGCAATTGCTGCCAAACAAGCCTTGCAGAAATCCTTACCATCAAACTTGTTAAAGTAGCCGTATTACTAGTAAGTTCCTGGTTTCCTTTGCATAGGGAGATAAACTGACATCTTTCTTTGTCAGAGGCAGCTGATTAAATTTTGAGCCCACAAGCAAAAACACATAAGAAGGATTTCCTACACTGTGTTAATTACAAAAATAAGCGGATCTCTGGTGGAAAGAGGCTCCTCCTTTTGTGAGCCCATGGGTGGGGGATATTTCTATGTATGATTTGTTCCAAATTATGCGGTTTAGATTTATCTTCTAAATAATCAATGCCTTGTGTCAAGGGGAGAGCGGGAGGAGGAGGCAGCGGAGCAGCAGCCCAGTCCTGCAGAGTGTCTCCGGAACATTTCAGCAGGGAGAGAATGCCATTTCAGCATATCCAGATTTATCTTTTCTCCAAAATTGAGGCTTTTTCATGAATATTGGAAACAGAACTATTCCCTTTCCCCTTCCTGTAGCTAAATAATTAAGCCTGTTTCAAGACATGTAGTCAAAATAGGTTTCCTAGGTACAAATGCTCAGCAATGGTGGTGATTTTTTTTTTGTTATTGTCATCAATTGCCATCAGTCAACATTTGCCTTTGTGGGTTCTTAGAAAAAAATCAGTTTTGAAGAAATTGACCTATGTTTGTGTATGTGCAGTAAGGAATATACAGAACAAAGGTGTTTTTATTTCGTTTGTCTGACTTACTGCCATCTTTTAAATTAACTGAGGATTTAGCACACTCATCAACTTTAAATGGTAAATGAGAGGAGAGAGAGGAAGGAGAGATGGCAGGGGGAGGTTGAGAAACTGTTGAAAAGAATCTATTGCATTCAGTTTGGAAAGAAACCTAGCAGGTCTAATTCCGCACCAGACATCATTTACTTATGTTGTTTAATTAAGGGCAATCCTATTTACTGCAAGTGAACATCTTGTTTTCTTTAATTTACTACTGTTTTATTTTCTCACTTCTCAAGGTTGAGAATGTGTGAGTGTTAAAATTCATTGTTGTTACTCTCATTTAGAAGCTCCATTCATACTGCCCACTTGGCTAAAGCGGGCGTAAAAGTCACTATTAATTTTTAAATTTAAAATATTTTATTAATTTATATTTCTATGCTAATCCATGCATTGATACTAGATTTTAAATATGTTGAAGATAATCTAGTGAAAAATGCTTTTCTTCCTACACTAATGCTTAAGCCATTTTCCCTTTTCTCCAGAGGCAACCCCTGGAGCCAGTTCTCTTAATATGTGTCTGAAAATCTACATGCATGCGCGTGTTCCTTTTGTTAGAAAACACACATGAGAACTTATTTTGTTTTATCTCTTCGTGTCTCTTTCTTTACCACATTTTGAGATCATTTCTTATCAGTTCCTATAGAACAATTACATTATCATTACATTTTATGACAGTAATAGATTTATTTAAAGAGTTAGCAATTGACAGGGCAAATAAGTTACAAAAATGCAATAATGAATATTCTTGTAGTGTGTTATTTTATACCTGTGTACATTTATCTGTAGGATAAATTTCTGTAAGTGAAACTGCTAGATTAGGATATATGCTTTAAAAATTTTAATAACTGTTTCCAAAGTGCTCTCCATAAAGTCTGTACAGTTCAAAAATGATATTTGCGGCCCTGGCCGGGTAGCTCAGTTGGTTAGAGCGTCGAGCATCATCCTGACATGCCAAGGTTGTGGGTTAGATCCCAGGTCAGGGCACATGTAAGAAGCAACCAATGAATGCACGGATAAGTGGAACAACAAATCAGTGCTTCTCTCTCTCTCTCTCTTTCTCTCTTGCTTTCTTCCATTTTTCCTCTCTCTATAAATCAATACATAAATTTATAAAAGAAAATGATATTGTATATTGTAGTTTATAATTTTAAGGTGAAAGAGTCTTGATTATAGGTCAGAAGTCAGAAAACTCTGTGTTTAAGTTTGATGTTCTTCACTCACATTCTATTAGTATTTAAAAAAATATTCCTTGACCTTTATGTTTGTTTTTTTCACTTAATGATGAGGAAAACATTATTTATTTTTTCTTAGTGCTGTTCTGGGTCAGGATGCAAACTTCCAGGTTTATATTCTGTTCTTACCAATTTGATATGCTACCTCCACAACCTGTATATTAAGGATAATAATAGTTCTCATATCAAAGATTTTTTTTTGTGAGGGCTTAATTAGGTAGCACAAAAAGGATATTTAAAAAAATAAATAGTCAATAAATTTTAGCTTTCTTTTTATTATGACAAAACATTTAGATGGTCCTACTTTCTAATGCTTATAGTAGAGAGAGGTGACAAATAAATGAATGCAAACACTCATTAGTTTATTAGTTCAAATAAATGAACTAATGGATATGAAACTTTAAAATTACAGTTAATATATGAATATAAAGTATTGTATATTTAATTAATGCTTTCTGGTACAATGAATGAATGGATGGTTAAATCACGTTTAATATATCAGAAGTTATTAGAAATTGTCTTTGATTTTTCCAACTTCTTTTGTTCTTTGCTCACTTAACTAGTATAATTTTTAAAGCTTCTTCTTTAAAATAGAAAAGAGTTAAAATTAATTTTTTTGTAATAGGCTAGATTATAGAGTTTTCTGTCCCATTATTCTATCTATCTTTCTATCGATCCATCCACCTTTCCATATCTATGTATCATCTATGTATCTATCTATGTATCTATGTATCTATCTATCTATTATCTATCTATCTACCTACCTACCTACCTACCTACCTATCCATCTCTCCTTTATTACCTGTCTTGAGGAAGAGAGAGATGGCACATTATGTAGATAGGAAGCAACTATCAGGTGGGTCATGACGCCAATCAACTCAAATCCTACTCATTTTACAGCTAGGCAAAGAAAATTTATATAATTAGTAGAAGGATGGTGCCCTTAAATCAGTGTTTCTTTAATCTGTACCAGTAATTCATTGCTTTCTCTACCTAAGCATTGAGACACTGATGAGTGCAGGCATTGAATGAAACTTCTTAGAACCAAATGAACTTATACTTTTATTGGGGAGAAAGGAACATACAAATATTCAGTTGGTATTTCTAATACAATGCATAGGAAAGAATGTAATGATGTGGGAACAGTTATGACTTTAGGCACCATGGAAACAGCAAGGAAAACGTTTATAGACTGGGATTGTCAAAGCAGCTTTCACAGAAGTTATAAGCCTTCATAAAGGTTTTTGACAGAAAAGAAAGTCAAAGAGACATTCGAAGCAGGCAGAAACTGCAGAAAGATTCTGAGTGTGGAGAGAGCAGGGGTTGGCAAATCTTGGTTGGCGTGGTGGAGTCATGAGTTTGCATAGTTAAGAACTGTTTCCTGATCAAAGGCCTGACTATATCACTTAAGAGTTTCAATTTGATTTGATATGGAAGTAGGAGGCACAGGGATTTGCAATGGGATTAAAATGGCATTTGAAGAAAGAAATTGCACAGTAATTTGCACTCTATTCTGATCAAGAGATAGAATATTACAAGGATTCTAGAAGCCCTTTTTGTGCATAGTCTGTCCTCATTTCCTGCAAAGGTAACCACTGTTCTAATTTCTATCACCGTGTGTTTGGTTTGTCAGTTTTTGAACTTTATATAGATGGATTAATACAATAGGAATTCTTTTGTGTATTATTTCCATCACCCACATTGTGTTTTTAGACTCATCCATATTGTTGTGTCTAGCACTAATTTGTTTAATTCTCACTGATGTATAGTATTCCATTATATATATGTGTTTATCTATCTATAGCACTACTGAGAGACAGTTGTTTTCAGTGTTTGATTCTTTTTCAAAATGCTCCCATTGTCAGTTTTATACATACGTATGGTGAACGCATGTATGTAACTTTGAAAGTATATGCCTAGGAGCAGAATTGCCGATCTTGGGGAATGTGTACGTTCAGTTTTAAGAGATATTGCTTGATGGTTTTCCAAAGTGGTATCCCTTTTCCCACATCCCTACCAGTAGTACGTGAGAGTTCCAATTGCTCAACTTTTTATTGTTTTCCTTGCATTCTGGCTATTTTGGTGGTGTAATGGGGTATATATTATTGTGAGTTCATTTTTTATCATACTAGTGAGGTTGAATGTCATTCATGTTTTTGGTCATTTGTATATCTTCTCTTGTGCTTATTCAATTCTTTTGTCATTTTCCCCAATTTTTGTCTATGTTAAGGTTTCTTCCTCTAATATCTACTTTACTATTTTAGGCCACAAAAATTGCTTTGTTTATTCTGTGCATAATAGGACTTCTCCATCCTTTCAATTTCACCTTTTTTGTATTCTAACATTTTACATGTCTCTTTTGTAAGCTTATAGTTGGATATTATTTTTATTTAGTTAGACAATCTTTGCCTTTTAATTAGATCTAAATCCATTTTACATTTAAGTTAACTAGTCTTATGTTTGGGTTTAAATCTACTATCTCCATATTTGTTTTTCTTTGTTCCACCTATTTTTATTTCTTTTTGTTTTTTTCTTGACTTCCTTTAGATTGACTTTGCCCATCTCTTAGCTATATATCCTTTTGTTATCCTTTTTGAGATCATCCCAAAGCAGAGATCGGCAGACAGTCTTTCTCTGTAGAGGGCCAGACAGTAAATACTTTAGGTTGTGCTGGCCAAGAAGCAAAGTCAAAGATATTATGCAGGTACTCATATAATAAGAGATAACATGAATTTCCATAAATTTGTTATTGAAAAAATTGAATATATAATAAAAGTAATTGAATAAAGATTGCTGTAATACAAGTCTACTGATAAGAAGAATTGAATTCTTTCTTTGGGAGAAAACATTTTACTTGTTTGGCATTCATATTTAGTGTTCCCTATCATCAAGGTAGAAATGTGGTTTCCTCTCCTTGCTTCTCCAGTGTACCAAGATTCCCTCCTGAAAACGCATCAGAATGTGCTGTCTGCATTTCTCTCTGGGCACCTAGATAGTGCTGTCCTAGTTTTGGATAACTTTTGGGGTTAAGAGCACAGCCTCTGGAATAGGAACCCTGAGTATACATGTCAGAAGAATTCACCATTAGTGTGTGCTTCTTAACTGTTTAGTTAACCCACCTAGAAGCTTCAGTTTCCTCATTTACACAGTGAGAAATAGCACTTACATCATGGGGTTGATAAAAAGATTACATGAACTAATAAATGCAAAGATCTAGAGTAACATATGACATATTGCAAAGCACTCTATTAACATTCTATTTTTCTTTTGTTTAAGGATGTAAAACCATTCAAACCTTCAGAATATACAAAAATAGGATGTTAGTTGGATTTGGCTCTTCGCCACAATTTGCCAATATATTGCAGATATCACATCGGACTCCTTTATTTGGAGAGTCTGCTAAGAACTAGTTCTTTTACAAAGATTTGTAGGCTTTTCATCTTCTACATAATGAAGCGATTATAAACATGCCTTATCCCTTTTAGTCTTTTTGCTAATCCAGTCACATATTTTAATTTTATATATATTTTAAATTTCATGAGACAATCTGTAATGTTTTATAGAGTTAAATTCTTTTATATTTTCTACATATTTATTCATCTAATGCACTTCATTCCTTTCTGTATATTGAGAATCACTCTCTTGCCTGAAGAATTTTTAGTATGTATGTATCTATGTATATATATATATGTACTTGGCATGGATGTATTGCCAATACATTTTCTCTACTTTTGTTGGTCTGATGTAATCTTTATTTGCCCTTGAATTTTGAGATGTATATTTCTAGATAAGGAATTCTGGTTACAGGTTAGCTTGACTTAGAAGTTTGAAAATATCTTTCCATTGTCTTCTTGTTTCATTCCTGTCAGTCAGTCAGGAATCTTATTGTTGCTTATTGAATTTTTGTTGTCTCTAACTGCTTTTAAGATTTTTCTTTCATCTTTGGTTTTCAGAAGTGTGTCTAGATGTTTTATTTGTATTTATTTTGTTTTGGATTTATAGAGGTTTTAAATTCTGTCGCTTAAGGTCTTGGATCAGTTTTGCAAAATTCTTGGCCAGTACCTTTCAAATACGGCTTCTTCCTTTTTTCTCTTTCTAGTTATCCTTTATGATTTAAATTATGTTTGTGTGTATATATATATGTGTATGTGTGTATCATATATATATATATATATATATATAAATAATAGACCTTTTCACCATGTCCAACATGTTTCTTACTATCCGTCTTTTATATTCATTTTTTTTTCCTATCTCTTGGCTCTCATAAGGATATTTTTACTGACCTGATTCCATTTCACTAATACTCCTTTCTATAGAGTGTAGATGTTATGTTGAGTTTTTTATTATCCTTACCTGAGCATGTGTCTATTGATTTGAGAGAGAGGAAGAGAAAGAGAGAGAGAGAGAGAAACATTGATGTGAGAGAGAAACATTGACTGGTTGCCTCCTGTACACGCCCTGACCCGGGATTGAACCCACAACCTAGATATGTGCCCTGACCGGGAATCAAACATGTGAAATTTTGGTGTATGGGACGATGCTCCAACCAACTGAGCCACCTGGCCAAGGTGCTATACTGAGTTCTTATTCTTAGTTATTGTTATATCAATTCTAAATTTTAGTTTGATTTTTTTACATATTTTAATCCATAGCTTAAATACTCATGTTGTCATTTAATTTCATAAGCATGTTAAATAAAGTGTTTTAAAAGTTTATATCTGATAACACTATTGTTTGAGTCATTTGTGAGTCTATTTCTATTTCTTTTTTTAAAATTATTTTATTGTTGTTCAATTACAGTTGTCCGCATTTACCCTCCCCCCACCCCACCCCAGGCAAACCCACCTCCCTCCCTTGCTTCCACCCTCCCCCTTGGTTTTGTCCATGTGTCCTTTATAGCAGTTCCTGAATATCCTTGTCCCCATTATCCCCTTCCCCCTCCCCTCTGGTTACTGCCAGAATGTTCTAAACTTCAACGTCTCTGGTTCTATTTTGTTTCTCTGGTTGTATTTTGCTTGCTTACCTCAGAAGTGTCTTGGCTGTGACTGATCTGAATTCCCCAGTAGCTGATCTGGCCTCGGTGCCTTCGCTCCTGAGTTCTCATACGAAACTTTTTAACATTTCATATAGTAGAGGCTGCATGATGATGTACTCCTTGAACTTGACCTTATCTGAGAAGCACTTTATCTGCCCTTCCATTCTAAATGAAAGTTTTGCTGGATAGATTATTCTTGGTTGTAGGCCTTTGCTTTTCATGATTTGAAATATCTCTCTCCAGCCCCTTCTTGCTTGGAAGGTCTCTTCTGAGAAATCCGCTGACAGTCTTATGGGGATTCCTTTGTAGGTAACTGTCTCTTTTCTCTTGCTGCTTGTAAGATTCTTTCCTTATTCTTGACCTTGGGTAATGTAATTATGATGTGCCTTGGTGTGTTCCTCTTTGGGTCCCACTTCTTTGGAGTTCTCTGAGCGTCTTGGATTTCCAGGAAGCCTATTTCCTTTGCCAGATCTGGGAAGTTTTCCTTCATTATCTGTTCAAAAATACGTTCAATTTCTTGGTGTTCCTCTTGTCCTTCTGGCAGCCCTATGATCTGGATATTGGGTCGTTTACAAATGCCTCTGAGGTTCCTGAGACCCTCCTCATTTTTTTGAATTCTTGTTTCTTCCTTCTGGTCCACCCCATTGGTTTGAGATCCAACCTCCTTTTTTTTCCTGTTGGTTCCCTGTAAATCTTCCTCCATTATCCTTATCGTATTCTTCATCTGTTCAACTATTTGCGTCCACCTATCTTCCACTTTTGTTAGCAATTTGATTACAAGCATTTTAAATTGCGCATCTGATAGGTTGACTATGTTGTCATCCATTAGTTGTAATTTGTTGAGGTCCTTCTTTTTGGCCATTTTCATTCTTTTTATCTCGGTGCACTTGTCAGCTGGCAGATGCCTGTGACCTGGGTCTCTTTTTGGATGACGTTGCCTCTGGGGGCAGGGTCTGGGAGGAAGCAATGGCGGCCTCCGATCACCGCAGGCTTCCGTCACTCCTCCTCTCCCCAGCTCCCCACCGCCTCCTCTGCCAGACTCGGCTCTGCTGGCTCAGCCCTGGCCTCTCTCCGGCAGTGTCGCTGGCTTGCGGGATTCACCCGTTGTTTGGAGCCACGCCCTGTTCAGGCACTGGCGGCCTGAGTAGCGGCATAAGTAAGTCGCGGCGTGAGTGAGACCCTCCGTGCGCGCTGCTTCCTCCGCCCGTTTCTGCCCCGCTCACTGGCCTGGATGTTCGTCTTCTCCTACCTCCTGGGTGTCGGACTTCCCTTCAGTTCGATTCTGTCCGTTCTGGTTGTTTAAATTTTTGCTACTGCATTAATTGTATGGACATTCTGGATGTGCGGGCAGCGAGTGCAACCACCTACACTGCCATCTTGGCGGAAGTCCTCTCTATTTCTTTTTTTAAAAATATATTTTATTGATTATGCCATTACAGTTGTCCCATTTTTCCCCCTTTATTCCTCTCCGGCTGTGCTTCCCCATTCCTCGCTCTTTAGTTTTTGTCCATGGGTCATACACACAAGTTCTTTGGCTTCTACATTTCCTATACATTTCTTAACCTCCCCCTGTCTGTTTTCTACCTACCGTTTATGCTACTTATTCTCTGTAACTTTCCACCCTCTCCCCCCTCCCACTCCCCTGTTGATATCCCTCCATGTCTTATATAAATTCCTATTAACATTTCATACAATAAAGGCTGGGTGATGATGAAATCCTTGAACTTGACCTTATCTGAGAAGCACTTTATCTGCCCTTCCATTCTAAATGAAAGTTTTTCTAGATAGAGTATTCTTGGATGCAGGTCCTTGCCTTTCATGACTTGGTATACTTC